>CAUYPK010029699.1:0-31072 GCA_963574355.1 Loris lydekkerianus
GGGATATAGGTTTTCATTTCTCTTTTGTAATGGGCCTTGTCCGCCTTTGCCATATCTTTAAATTTTCCTTTCTCTTTAGCAGACATGGTCTTCCACCTCTCTGAGCACTTCTTAGAAAACTCTGAGAAGTTGACTGAAGCATCTGGGTGCTTCTTCTTGTGCTCCTCCTGACAAGTTTGCACAAAGAATGTATATGACGACATTTTGCCTCTCGGCTGCTTAGGATCTCCTTTGCCCATGTTTAGTTATTTTTCCTCAGCGAGGCACAGAGTCGCCCAGTGCCCGTCCGGCTCTCACTTGCCCCAGCACTGTCTCTCTGAAACTCAATGTCCTGCAATGGCTGTTGTGATGCTGGTTTTCTAGGGCCAATTATTCATGTTCCTACCAGGTCATAGATTTACTAAAAATGGTTATGTCCCTGTCCCTGACTGTCACTCTCAGGGGCAGACTGGATTTGGGTTCTGATGGACAGGCTGAGTTTCCAAAGAAATATTTTAGCAGTTGATTGTTGCTTTTCTTTCCTAAACCTCCAAGATATACATCAGCTATCTTGTGTGTATCAGGCTAATGTCTTTCAATGCTCACTAGTAAAGTGAAAATTCATCAAATCAGGGCTACCTGGATAAGAGGCTTGCAATTTATTGAGGAAGGGGCCCTGATATGCCCACTTTCCCTGGGCGTCAGGATGTGGGGGGCTGTTAAGGAGGTCTGGTCCCCTGGAGAGCCCTGCAAGGTGGTGAATATGCGTGCAGTCATCTTAAGGCTCAGCAGTGCCTTGCCAGAGCTTCAGTGCCCCATTTCGTAGACAGAGAGTTCATTTTGTAGAGAACAAAGCTGCTAACAGGAAAATCGTCTGTACATTTCAAGCCACCTGCTAGAATCATCCCACTGTCCTGGGGAGGCTCAATTCTTCATCCATTTCTCATTTCTTCCTGCCAATTGTTCTACAGGCATTTATTGTGTGCCTATTATGCCACGAGGTCAGTGATATAATAACAGTTTCACAATTGGGTCACCCCAGAGATCTGGAAATTTGGGGGCCTTGGAATCATTGCTGGGCAGTCCTTACCTATGGAAAGAGATTATCTGAGTGTCTTAATGGAACACTAAAAACTCAGCCTTGTCCCTATTTATAAGTATATAAAAACACATTTGATTTCAGCATTAGAAGTACAATTTTGCCAGCATTAAGCTCATTATTTGAAAGATTTGTTCAATTCTGACTAATACAAACCTATGTTCAGTTTATACAGAACTGGATAAAAAGTGATCCTGCTTAAATTGCAAGAATGTCTAATCTCAACTCAAGAAAGAAATTTAAGTATAATCTTACATTTATCATTCTTCATGATGACAAATAGCATAGTTCTAAAAATAATCACTGATCAAAGAAAACACACAAATGGCCAATGAACACATGAAAAGATGCCCAGAATCATTAGCCGTCAGGGAAATGCAAATAAATATCACAGTGAGCTATCACTTCACTTCTCTAAGGATGGCTATAATTAAAAAACAAAACAAAACAAAACAGGTTTGGCGCCTCTGGCTCAAGCGGCTAAGGTACCAGCCACATATACCTGAGCTGGCAGGTTCGAATCCAGCCCAGGCCTGCAAAACAACAATGATGGCTGCAACAACAACAAAAAAAAATAGCCAGGCGTTGTGGCAGGTATCTGTAGTCCCAGCTACTTGGGAGGTAGAGGCAGGAGAACCGCTTGAGCCCAGGAATTGGAGGTTGCTGTGAGCTGTGATGCCAGGGCACTCTACCTAGGACAGCTTGAGGCTCTAAGAATAAATAAATAAATAAATAAATAGTGTTGGTGAGAATGTAGAGAAATCAGAACCTTCGTGCACTGCTGATGGAGATGTAAAACAGTGCAGCCACCTTGGAAAACAGTCTGGAAGGTCCTCAAGAAGGTTAAAGAGTTACCATATGACCCAGAAATTCCACTCTTAGGTGGAATTATATAGATATATACCCAAGTGAAATTAAATCCTAAGTATATGCTCAAAAGAATATACTCAAGAGAAATTAAGCCATATGTCCACACAAAAACTTGTGTGTATATGTTCATACACCCATATTATTTATTTATATTAAATATGTTATTCATAATAGTCAAAAAGTGGGTTAACTATTAACAGATGAATGGATAAGTAAAACGTGGTCTATCCATAAAATATGATTTAGCAAAAAAAAGTACTGATAGTACTGTAGGGCATACTGTAATATGGTATGCTCAGTGAAAGAAGGCAGTCAGACCATGTATTATATGGTTCCTTTGACATGAAATATCTAGAATAGGCCAACTTATAGAGACAAAAGGTAGACAGTGGTTGTCTAGGGCTGTAGGGGGCTGAGAGGGCAGAATGGAGAGTGACTGCTAAGGGATATGGGGTTTCTTTTGTAGGTGAAGAAAATGTCCTAAAATTGACTGTAGTGCTATTTGTACAACTCTGTGAATATGTCAAAAACCACTGAATTATGCACTTTAATGGTGTAGTATATGAATTATATTTGAAAGCTGTTAAACAGCTGTGAACAGTTGATGGTTTTTCATGTATGAAGCCAACATAAAGAAAAAATTATAAAAAATAAGGGTAATATATATATATGTATATGCATATGTATATATATATATTTTTCTTTTTTCTTTTTTTCCTGAGACAGAGTCTTACTCTGTTGCCCCAGGCTAAAGTGCTGTGGCCTCAGCCTAGTTTACAGCAACCTCAAACTCCTGGGTTCAAGTGGTCTTCTTGCCTCAGCTTCCCATGTTGCTGGGACTACAGGTGCCTGCCACAACGCCCAGCTAATTTTTCTATTTTTAGTAGAGACTGGGTCTTGCTTTTGTTCAAGCTAGTCTTGAACTCCTGAGCTTGAGGGATCCTCCCACCTCAGACTTCCAGAGTGCTAGGATCACAGGCATGAACCACCAGGCCCTACAGGACAATTTTTTTATATATACAAACAGAATTTATGGACAACCAAATCTAAATATTGTTTAACATCTTGGAGCTGAGAGATAGTACTTTAACTCTGCTTCCCATGGTTTATGACAACACTTTAGAGAGATTTCTATTCTGATTGCATAGTTTTATTTCTCTATTGTTGTGTAACAAATTACCCCCTGAACTCAACAGCTTAAACAAGTAACAAACATTTATGTCACACATTTTCTACAGGTCAAGAATTCAAGAGTGGAGTCCTGGCTCCAGGTTGTAGTCAAGGTGACTGTTTGTGCTGTAGTCATCTGAAAGCTTACCTAGGCCTGCAGAATCTGTTTCCAAGATGATGTGCTCAGGTGACGGGTAAGTTGATGCTGACTCTCAACAGGATGCTTCGGTTTCTCCCCACGATGACTGCTCAACATGGCTGCTGGCTTCCTCCAGAGTGAAATCCATAAGTGAGCAAGGTAGAAGTCCTAATGTCTTTTGTGAAAGTAAAACTGTGAAAGTTCCAAACCCTCATTTCCACAATATCCGTTGTTTACACAAACCAGGCCTATTTGGTATGGATAGATACGAGACAAATCATGAATACTAGCAGGCAGGTATAATTGGGGGCCATCTCGGAGACCCCTTAGATATATGCTTTAGTTTATATGTTCAACAAGCCAACCAACAAACCTCAGGCCATTTCCCTTGTCCAAAATATTCATTGTCCTAGGATTGGGATGGCTGAACCTTCTTTCCTGGGGTTAATGTTATAGCATAGTTTATACTTGGCTTTTACCAAATGATACCAGTGGCAAATGGGTCAGGAGAGGGGGGAAATATGATATAATCTTTAGAGCAGGATTTAGCAGACTTTTTCCATAAAGGACAAGATAGTAAATTACTTAGGTTTTCTGGAGAGGAGGCAAAATCAAGAGTGTCTTGTAGGTTCTTAAAACAGAAAAGAGTAAACTCCTGTCCCTACTACCCTGCACCATTTGCCTGAAGGAGCCATCCCCAGTGGATGGAGATATTCTCAGGACAAAGAACCACTGACTTGACGGGAGGGGCTTGACTTGACCACTGGCCAGAGGTGAGGCAATTCACTGAGTTGCTGACTCCTGGCCTAAGATTCTGGTGCTTGGATGTCAACTGCAGTTGCCAACAGTGAAGTCCACAACACATAGGTGGTGGGGACCACATGGGGTGGTCACCAGGGGTGAGATGCTACCCCCAACCAAGGAGGCTCATGCTGGGGGGAACAAGGGCCAGGTTGCTTATGACTTTCGTGAGTCTTGGCACCTTTGCTTTCATGGGTCTTTCCTCCATTTTAACATTTTAAAATGTTAAAAGTTATATTTTATAATTGTGTTAAGTATAAAGACAAATATAATCAAGGCGTGGCTATGTTTAAAATAAATTTTTTTTTCATGGGCTCCTAAAATCACTGTGGGGCCTAGGGCCTGTGGGTTACTGTGCCTGTGGGTAAGTCGGCCCCAACTTGGGTGGATGGAGACACCCAAGCTTGGTCTCCGTGGCTCATGCTGCTAGGGTGCTGGAGCAGTGCCCACACATGGGCCACACAAAAACAGGCGGTGGGCTGGCTTTGGCTGGTGGGCCATAGTTTGTTGATGCTTGCTCTTGATAATCAACGTGCAATTAGATGAGAGAATTTAAGAGGTCACAGGACACCTGAGAAAAGACAGAGTCATCCAAAGTGAGCAGTAACCACTACAAAGATTTGGACCTTCTTCCAGCTCCTAATTAACTCTCCCGTTGTCTTTTCTTTCTCACTTACGGAAAAGTACATAAAACTTAAGTGTGCAACTTGATAAATTATCATAAAGCAAACACTCATCCAGATTAAGAAATAGAACATTGCCAGCACTTCTAGAGGCACCTCTCGTCCCTCCTGGTCACTACGCGCTCCTTCTACCTGAAGGAGTGTTGTGATGGTTGCACACTGCAGATTAGTTTGTTGGGTTTTGACCTGGTATCAACAAAGTGGTACTGAAGATAACACTGCACTCTTGGAGACGGAGTGCAGGGACGGAGATTGGTTCTTTTAAAGGGTCTTGGCTAGAAGTGGAAGGCCTGTAAGCTGTCAACGTATTGATGTTACAAAGGGTCTAGCAAGCAACCTAGATGCCTTGTTAGAAGAATGCCACAGATGGGAAAATCATGATGGTGAAGCTGGTTAAGAACATTCTTCTTGCACGGTGCCTCATGCCTGCAATTGTAGCACTATGGGAGGCCAACGGGGGAGGATTGTTTGAGGTTAGGAGTTTAAGACCAGCCTGAGCAAGAGTGAACCACCCCACTTCCTGTCTCCACAAAAAATAGGAAATTTAGCCAGATATGGTGGCATGAACCTGTAGTCCCAGCCACCCAGCAGGCTGAGGCATGAGAATCACTTAAGTCCAGGATTTGAGGTTTGTAATGAGCTGTGATGATACCACTGCACTCTAGCCTGGGTGACAGAGTGAAACACTCTCTCTCTCTCTCTCTCTCTCTCTCTCTCTCACACACACACACACAAAAGTTCCCCTTGACTGCAACACTATTGCCTCTGAAACTCATTAGCCCATACCTATTCCAAGAAAAACACTTATATGGAAGACAGATTCAACATGCTTTATGTTTGAGTGCGATTTAAACCTGTAACTCCAACTTACCCCAGGAGTTCAGGTCTGCCGCATTATAAGCTCAAAGGCAGCATACTGCATGTGTCTTGGAAATGGCATCCACATGGGACACAATGTGAATGGGCACCCCATGAAACTGCACAGTGCTGCAGCCCAGCCAGTATTCACACAATCAGTTGCTATCATCCAGACATTTTAACTCAGCATGCAGTCTATTCTAGATTTATGGACTTAAACATGCTTGTTTACATAATAGGCTCTTCTAATTAAGTATTCTGGTTAATGAATTAACTAAAAAAAAATTTTTTTGGTCCAACCCCTCACATAAAAAGAATCCTTTCTGAATAGATGAAAAACAGAACAGACTAAAATGATTGACCCTGTATTTGATGGTTAAGAGGACCCAAGGTTACAGGGCCCCTTTAAGGGGGTGTGGGGAGAAAGGTGTGCAGCGGGAAAGAGGACAGTGGTTATGGTTTGAACGTCAATTCTCTTTATCCAGGGTATATCTGTAAGAGGAAAAGATTTTGTGATTCTATTTTATGAAATGTCCAGAATAGGCAAATCCATAAAGACAGAAAGTAGATTAGTGGTTGTCAGCTGCCTTGGTTTCTTTTTGGGGTGATGAAAATGTTTTGGAATTACATTGTTGTGATGGTTGCACAATTGTGTGTATACTAAAAGCCGCTGAACTGTATACTTTGAAAGGATGATTTTTATGGTATATGGTGTGCATATTAAATCCCAATAAAGCTATTATTTTAACAAAAAAGCAAAGAGATACTGAATCTTTCCTGACCCAGAATACTGAATACTTCTTCAAAAAAGGAAGGGTTCTGAGCTTTATGCATGGCTTTCTTCCCCCCTGAGGGCAGAACTTTGGGAATTGTCCACTAGGAAGAGTTTACCTGCTATAAACTACCCTAGGAATCCCAAGGCTATCATTGCAGTCTCATGTCTTGCTCCAAATAATCATAAATCTACTAAGCATCCAGCCCAACACTCTTTGATTTATTTCTCCTAAGACGAAGACTTTAAGTTTGAGAATCTGATCTGAGAAATTGTAGGATACTCAGTTCCAGCTCTCTGAAAAGATGAAAAACCAGGCTCAGTGCCTGTGGCTCAAGCAGCTAAGGTGCCAGCCACATACACCTGAGCTGGTGGGTTCAAATCCAGCACGGGGGCCGCCAAACAAAAATGATGGCTGCAACCCCAAAATAGCCAGGTGTTGCGGTGGGCACCTGTAGTCCCAGCTACTTGGGAGGCTGAGGCAAGAGAATCGCTTAAGCCCAGGAGTTTGAGGTTGCTGTGAGCTGTGATGCTACAGCAATCTACCCAGGGTGACAGCTTGAGGCTCTGTCTCAAAAAAAAAAAAGATGAAAAACCAGTGAGGACTCATGGCTATCTTCCTTTAGAAGGGGGACATTTTACTTCAAATGACTTAAGATTTTCCTTCTTGCTAGGTCACATTCACCAAGAGCCCCAAGTAACAGGGCCTGCAAGGCAAGGCTCTGAGATTACAAGGCAGACCAGACCCCAAACACCCAGGGCTGTCAACACCCTCCCCGAGTGTGACGAATAAGCAGTGGAGTGTCAGCTGAGAGTCTGGAAGACAGGGGTTGCAGGGAATTGTCTGCATCCTGGATTGCAACATGGAATGATATAGCTGAAGAGAGAAAATAGTGAATGGAAAGCTTCTTTCATGAGAAAGGGACATTCAAGTGCATCCTAACAATTGTTTACCAAGCCCACTTTCTCTTAAGCAGTTGTCCAGACATTTTTAAGACCAAATGTTGAAAATGGACACACTCCTATATGATACTGGCAGGGACAGGCAGAGGGGCCCACAAGTTGAGACAGGTCTTCCTGTCTCTCTGACAAGCAACGGGATCAGGTGCATTCATGCCACGTGTTGGGTCCAGATGAAAAGGCACACGGGCTGCTCAGGAACCTTTCAGGCCACTGTCTGATTTGAGAGCAAACACCAACACTGCATATGCCACATGCCAGGGGCTTTTCTGATCACTTTGCATATACTAACCCATCTCACCCTTACAGGAAACTATGGGATTGCTGCAATTATTCTCCCCATTTTGAATATGAGGTACAATATGTTATTGTACCCAGGGTCACACAGCGAGCAAGTGGCAGACCTGGGACTGGAACTCAAACAGCCCATGTTCCTTCTCACTGCGCTATGCTGTTCACTGATATAAGTGAATATTCCTTTGTGCAGTGGCCCAACAGATCAGTGTTCCTTTTGGTCATCTGGGAAGAGGCAGCTTGAGCGTGTGGAATTCCTCCTCTTGATTTGGTTACATGGAAAAGCTAGATCACCGAGTTCTAACCCAGCCTCCACAACAGCAAGGCAGGGCAACCACACTCCAGGGTAGGAGTCTAAACCATCACTCCTAACACGCTCCATCAGGGTCCCGATTGGGGCAAACTAACTCCTCATCCTTTGGGTGTTGCCCAACAATTAAAACCAGTTCCTGTATTATATAAAGAGCTGGAAATGTCCAGGTCAGAACAGGGACCTGTTTCTTCAGAGGCCCCGGAGTCCGGAAACAAGGCTTCCAGTCTGAGTACAGGATGATCCTGTTATTAGAGGCTTTTGGATTCCCTAGTTGGGCTGGAATGTGGTGCCATTGAATGTTTCTTGTGTGGGCGGTGCCCAGAGATTGGGCCTGCGATGAAATGTCAGAGAATAAGGAGGCTGAAAGCTTGCTCAGGCAAACAGCCTGCGGTACCATTGAAAACAAGATTATATTACATGAAAGTGGGCTGGGTGTGGTGGTGGCCCCGGTAGAGGCCAGGGCAGCTGTTCTCTTGTAGGGACCTCCCAGGTGCTTCTATGGCCTGGGGCATTCTTCCTTGCTATTCCTGCTTGACACCTGGATGACAGCAGATGCTCAGGTGAGGCCTGTCGACCTAGTTGTCCCAACAAAGGTAATGTCTTGGAGGTAGGTGGCAAACCTGTACGCTTTTTGTGAGAGCCCTGCTCACGTGGAATGGGAAACAACTAAGCTGTCTGACGCTCCCCAGTCACAACCTGGCAGCACAGAAGGGTCAGTGACATCAGCCCTGCAGCAGTGTCACCCACCCGAGTGCCTGTCCTGCCTTGGGGGCTCATGCCCCTGAAGGGAGCAAGAAAAAGGATCCCTCCAGTCATCACAGGCCACCCCCGGGGACAGCAATAGCTCCATCGGTAAGTGCCACTTTGAAACGCAAGAAAGGAACAAGGAACTGCAGAACTGCTGGATCCCAATAGAAACACTGTATTCAGTTTTGAGGACTGTGCTATGTTTTAAGGCAAGAGTCACACATACAACATGGTCAGAGATGAACAGCATTTGATCAATATTTATGACAACATGTTAGGAGACATTTCCAGACAATGAGCAGAGAGATTTTCTCTGGTCGGTTACCCCTGGTGTCCTGACCCTCTGTGAACTGAAGACCAGGAGGGACAGGGCAGCTTTGCTCTCTCCTTGCCCCAGGGGGAGAGTGATCTAACTGTTACACAGAAGCAGCTGCTTCTAGACTGGGGCACTCCACAGGATATGGGTGGAAGCAATGAGTCTTACTATCTAGCTCTAATTTCTATGCTTTGTGAAAATCTTCTTTAGAAATGAGAAAATCAGCTCAGTGCCTATAGCTCAAGTGGCTAGGGCGCCAGCCACATATACCAGAGCTGGTGGGTTTGAATCCAACCTGGGCTTGCTGAACAACGATGACAACTACAACCAAAAAATAGCCAGGCGTTGTGGCAGGTGCTTGTAGTCCCAGCTACTTGGGAGGCTGAGGCAAGAGAATCTCTTAAGCCCAGGAGTTGGAGGTTGCTGTGACACCATGGCACTCTACCCAGGGCAACAGCTTGAGGCTGTCTCAAAAAAAAAAAAAAGAAAGAAATGGGAAAATCAGGATACGAAAGACATACAACTTGTAGTTAAAAATTCTCCTCTATTCAAATGAAAACTTGCTTGCATTGGACCTAAAATTATGTATACCCAAAACACACATGTTGCGTATACACACGTGTGTATATATGTATAGGTAGACACACTTAGTACACGGACAGAAAAGAGATTTCCTGAAGCCTAGAAAATAGTGAATGTTTGCAGTTTGGAATCAAATGATGTGATTGTTTCCCTTTTGGGAACAGAAGGGAATTAGCTAGAAGCTCCAGCCAGAGGGTCAAAGTTTCCAGGCACCTCTGCTCACTCCTGGTCACCCCTGACTTTGTGGGAGACTAGAGTGGCTAAGCTGGTGTAAGGAGAGCTGGGCCTTCCTACTGCTGGCTCAACTCTGTGCCCCGCGGTTCTTCCCTACCCTTCCACACAGGCATGTGCCCCCAATTTTAAAATGAGGAGGTGTTTGATGGTCTCTTCCCCACCCGCCCAGTCATCTCAATGATGTGCACATAGAAAGGTGTGTAGCTCTGTCTGTAGGGTCCACAGCAACAGGGAAGTGAGGGAATGAATGAGGCCAGAAGCTGAAGACTTTCATGGCCTGGGTCTGGGAGTGGCAACCAAGTCAGATACCTGGAAATGTGGTGGGGGGTGGGTAGCTGGTTCATTCAAACTTGAAGGACATCGGGAAGAGGAAACACTGATGCTGATATAACTACAAAGACAACAAGCAGCGTGACGGAAGCATCAGGGCACACGGAGAGCACTGCCCTGCTCACAGACAATGTGTTCACTCGGAGGCGCCTCCATGGGGAAAGCTGTCACTTGGTAAAACATAAGAGCCTGCGGTGTCAGCACTAAATACTTTAGAAGCGAAATGGTCATTTTCACAGATTTACAGTTTGCCTTACCAAATCCCTCTGAGGTAGGTAAGAGACAGGCGATGTTAGCCCCATTTTACAAATAGGGTAAAGCAAGGCCCAGGACCTGCTGTGGGTCACACCCGGGGACAGAGCAGCCACAGTCAAACAGCAGGCACTCAGGCGTTCCCTCTTGCTGGTGACATGCTGTCTTCCCCAGGAAAGCCTCTCACCTGGAGTAGACCCGAGTTGGCAGGTAACTGCAGGGACGTGAACCGTTTCACTGATCATTTCAGACTCTGATGTACTGGCAGGAAAGGGATCTCTATCTGTGGACGTCAGCCAAAGCTAGGGGACTTGGGAACCCAGGACAGGGGTACCCCAACCCAGTTAGTACCTGGGAATATTTGGTGGGGGTGTTGTTTTGGTTTTGCTGTAATACAGCATTTTAGGGAGGGTCTAGCCAAATTAAAACAATAGATCAATAAACCAACAAAGTGATGTGATGACATCACACCTCTCCAGAGAAGGAGGCCCCGCTCTAGCCCAGTCCACGTCAGAGTGAGTGGAGATGAAGCTGCAGTGTTGTCAGAGGCCCAGGCCTCGGGAGCAGAAAGGCCCCAGGGCTGGGGTGGGAAGAGGGACATTTGTGTGTGTGCCCTGTCCTGTCCTGTCCTGACTAGGGAACGCACATGCACACACACACACACACACACACACATACACTGTAGGCTGCCTTCATTCCTTTGACCCTAGAATTTATATTGTTTACTTAAGGCTACTGGCCAGCAACCCCAGCACTGCAAATACCTACCCAGAATATTTCTAACTTGACACTGTGTGGTGCCTTTGGTCTTCCAGCACCTAACGAGTCAGAAGCCCACACACCTAGCTGTAGCACAAACACTTTAACCACCTGAGTCCCAGTCAGCAAATTCCAGGCACAGCTAGGAATCTGGGAATTTTCTAATTTCTGCGACTTGACTCGAGGCAATGTAACAGATGACAGTAACCCCTAGGCTTGCCCAGAAAGCACCCAACATAGATCTGACGGGGGAGGGAGTAATGAAGAATACATCTGCATTTTTTAAGCCTTAGCCACAGGACCCCAAGAAGACTGTTATTTCCCAAGCCTGGCAGCTCAAGGGGTATTTCCAAGCAGAGCCCCGGTGTACACACAATTGCACCTGGACATGGATCAAGCCAAATGGCAGAGTGTCCTGGTCCTTGGTAACCAGTTCCCAGTGGGGAGCCCAATGCGAATGCCAAGAGGTAATCCTCAGACTAGTGATGGGCCAAATCATTGCTCGGGTGGCTAGGAGTCGGCGAGGGCATGGCCTGTGTCCATGTCCCACATTCGTGTCACCAGGGCAGGGTGCCACTGCTGGCAGACAAGCCTAGAGCCCAACCCCATCACAGAACTGACTCCTTTGATTCCAGTTCTGGGGCACTGGCCACAGGGACAGCGGGGTTGTGGTGTGTCACCAAGGGTGACGTCTCCTCCTCAGACTTGTAGTTTGGGATGGCTTCCACCTTCACTTCACTCAGTTCCTGCTCCCCTTTCTTCATTGCCTTCTGATTCAGGTGGTGGAGAATGCCCGCGCCCAGGGCATCCCCTTCCACATTCACCACTGTGGTGGTCCGGTCCCTGGGGGAAAGAAGGCAGATGTCACATCCAGCTTGGATAGGAGCTGCCGGGGAAGCAGCCCTGTCATGAGCAGCCGGACACCATGGAAAAGTCGTGACTGTGCACACTTCCAAGGACATAAGCCTTTACTTTAAATGGAATTTCTTTGAATGCTTTTTATTCTTACAAAAGTAATAGACCTTCACTGTAGAAAACGTGGAGGAAAGTGAAGTACACAGAAGCAGACAAGTCACTCACCCCTAGTCCACAACTCTGAACTGGCAGGAACATTCTGGTCTGTTTCACATGTACTTTGCACGTAATAGATGCCATCATATAAAACCTACATATCTGGGACAATAGTGTGGGTACAGTTTTTGGGTCTAGCTTTTCTTTCACTTAGCGTTACACTGTGAGAGTCCCCCTCCTTTTTCTCCTTTCAACACTGTCCTCTTATGTGTTCCATAGTTGTTAGCAACCACCACTTGAGATAAAAATGGCACTGTCCTTCCCAGAATCTTCCTCATCTTGCCATAGATCAGCCCAGTAACCACTGCCACCCATTCCCGGAAGCTCAGAGGCAGTATTGTTCCTATTTTGAAGCAGGGGAAAACACGTGATCTTCCCTAAAGGCTGTGGAGAGCTGAGGACCCTGCAGAGGGCAGTCTGGCTGCAGAATCAGAGGCCGTGGTGGCTGGGGGCCTTTGGGTCTACACTGGGCAGCCAGCTGGGTGTCCCTTCTCTGCCTAGGAGGCAGCTGGGTGAGGAGAAGACAGGCTAGCTCAGGAATGGACTTCCCTCTGATGGGGCATTGGGACAACACGAGTGTCTGCTGCGCACTCACCCTCATTGCCCTCGGGAACTGCCATCCCCAACCACAAGGGGCAGGTCTGTGAGCCCAGGGCCAGGACCTCTCACGCCTGGCTGTGACTTCTTCCTTCACTACCGTTTACTAAATGCTTCACCACAAGCTCAGTGCTCTGTGTGCTATCCCTGTGCTCGCTCACTTAACCTCCATCACAACGCTGTGCAGTTTCTGTTAGCATTCCTACTTTATAGTAGAGCAGACCAAAGCACAGAACATATACATTACACAGTGAAGTTGGGATTTGAACCCAGGCACCTAGGCCAGAGGGCTCATTTTATTACCTACAAGCACTGCTGTCTTAACATCCATACCTCAGCTGACCTTCCCTATAAAACAAGTATAATATTTCACATTGGGCTCAGCTCCTATAGCTCAGTGGTGATGGCACCAGCCACATACACCAAGGGTGGTGGGTTTGAACCCGGCCTGGGCCAGCTATACAATGGCAACTGCAATAAAAAAATAGCCGGGCATTGTGGTGGGTGCCTGTAGTCCGAACTTCTTGGGAGGCTGAGGCAAGGGAATCCCTTAAGCCCAAGAGTTTGAGGTTGCTGTGAGCTGTGATGCCATGGCATTCTACCAAGTGTGACATAGTGAGACTCTGTCCCCCCCCCCAAAAAAAAAGAAAAAAAATAATAATATTTCATTTTGGCCAAAAGTATCATGCAAACCCAGGAATCAATCCCCAGAAACTGTTTTCTGTCTTCATAGGAGCCCTGGAGAAGGTGGTCTGGATCACACTTCCTTCCCTAACTCTTCCTAGGCTGAGCCTGAGTCCAAGCTACTCACATAAACCTGGTTCTCTGCCTTCACAGAAAGGCCAGGGACAATCATTCCTGAAGGACTACTGCTCCAATAGCTTATTCTATGTTGCCAACAGCTTCACAGATGCTTGGATCCCTGGACCTGCACTGAGGGCTTTGACCTTGCTGGACACTATTGGCAAGTTCCTGGCAATCATGGTTATTTGTGCATGGTGACAGCCATTTGATCCTAGACCTAAATCTTGCCTTGCCAGCTCAAATGCAGACTCCTTTATAAGGCAAGGAGTGTGCTTTAAGTTCCTCTGCCTGCCCCAGACCTGGCAGCTTCAAGGTCCCAGGAAACTCAATATAGACTTTTCCTGGCATCCCTAGGACTTGCTACTTACACAATCCAGTCCACAGCCAGGATCAGAGAGAGGTCCTGAGTGGGCAGCCCAATGGCCTCCAGGATGATGGCGATGGTGAGGACCCCTCCAGCTGGCACACCTGCTGCTCCAACGCTGGATGCTGTGGCGGTCACCCTAGGGGACAAGAAAGCAGGGCAGTCGTTAACACAGAGCAGGGAGTGGGTACAGACGGGGGCAGCCAGGGCTTGAAAGCCACACCATCACGGGTTCTGCTGTGAGAGGCAGGCTAATGCTGTTCAGTAATGAGTCCCTACTGTTTTGTTTTTTTTTTTTTTTTTACAAATGAGACATGGAGTCATGGCAAGATTGGTTTTTAAAAGGAAATCACAAGAAAAACCTCAAGTTTTGAAGCAGGGAAGAATATGGAACTTACAGAATCGTGAAAATTTGTCCTGCGTTCAGCTCTACGTTGTTGAGCTGGGCGATGAACACCGCGGCCACACACTGGAAGATGGCTGCTCCATCCATGTTCACAGTGGCCCCGATGGGAAGTATAAATCGGCTGATCCTTTTGTCCACACCATTGTTTTCTTCAATGCACTTAATCATAGAGGGAAGGGTTGCTGAGCTGCAATGGGAAAAACAAACAGCTAAACATGGTTAACATGATTCATCTCAAACTCTGGAATACTGCAATTATTCAACATCGTGCGATCCCTAATTTCTGTCTTTCTTCTCTTGAAATAAGGGAAAGAACAGAACTGTTTCAAAGTTTCTGCCACAACTCCGAAGGATTCAAAATAGGACTCCATGGATTTACTTGGGCTCATCTGCTCCACATTTCTTAAGACCTAAACATTGCCTCTTGGTGGAAAAGGTTCCCAAGAGCAAAAACTATTTACTTTATATGTGCATTTCCTCTCTTCAATGCTCTTACCTCCAAAAAAGTAAAATGCAAACTATGTTGGACCCCCCCCCCCCCTTTTTAGGCTAAGAAGCAGAAGTGGCTTTCTGAGTTTGGAAGGAAGAAGAGTAAGCAGATAAGCACCTGCTCTCTCCAGCTGGCTCTGCAGGTTCCACAGAGGTTAGCTGGTGCCGCTGAGAAATAGCTTGGTTTGTTTTTACCAAGGTCAGAGACACTTCCCTCCCTAATTCCTTTTTTTATCATCACCCCTTCTTGTCAGACATGTATAAATAACCATCCTGAAGGAAAGTAAGCCGTGGAGAGGCAACATGTACTGCCATCCTTTAAAAGTTTTCTTTAACATGTTTTCTTTAACATATTTTCCTTGAAGGATGTCTAGTAAATAACCAGGTATATTTTTTGGGCTAAATTGGATGACCCCAGAGTATGGTGAACCTCTAGAAAGCTAAGCACACATTTCTAATAACCATGGTGCCTTGGTCTTATTTTTTAATTCACACTTACAGAAAAGAATTGGGCATGAGCCATTCTAGAAACTTCCCTGAAATGCATTTTCTTGAGTTAGGTGGGCTGCTGCCTTTTACTCAGGCAGAGTCTTCCTAATTAGGGCAGGGACCAGAGCTGAGATAACTAAGGATCTGCCTGATCTCTAAGGAACAAGACGAGGGAGAAGGAAATGAAGTAACCTCAGCAGATCAGGAAATGAAACAGAAACCCACCCGACAGGAATAGGAGAAGCTGTGGGGCCGATAATATAAAAAAAATTGTATGATACTGGGCATGGTGGCATGCACCTGTAGTTTCAGCTATTCAGGAGGTGGAGGAGGTAGGACTGCTTAAGCCTAGGAGTTGGAGACCAGCTTGGGCAATATAGCAAGACTCCTGTCTCTAAAAAAAAAAGAAAGAAAAAAGTCATATGAGACCAATTTAGAGTTTTCAAGAAAGAAATATGTCAAGATGCTGATGGTGCATCTACTTACTGGGCTCACCTGGTTCCATATTAATATAGTTGGAGCAGCTAAGGGCACCCAAAACTCACTCACCTGGAGCAGGTAGCAAATGCCGTTGCAAATGGTGTGACGAGGCCCAGGAGGAATCTGAATGGGTTTTTTCGTGTGAAAACAAAATAAATAAGTGGTAGAACAATTCCTCCATGAATAACGTGTCCCAGTATAGATGCAAAGATATATTTCCCCAGGCTGGTCACTAACACGATGATGTCCTTCATTTCCACAATCTTGCTTCCAACCAGGAACATAATGCCCACAGGTACGTACCTAGGGCATAAGCAAAGGGAGCTCATCAGTAAGGGTGGTGAGGCTGGGGCTGGTGGATGCAGGCCCCTCCTGATGCAGAATGCAGGGGGTTTCAGCTAGGCTACCTTCTTCTCTTCCTAGGATAACCCTCAGGAACAGAAAAGGCTAGGGTATGCCAGCCCTATTTCACAGGCTGTGAGACTGAGTAAAACAAAGACAATCCCTCCCCATGGGTAATTCAGTTAGGACCAAGAATCCAGACTTCTTTCCCCTTGGATAGAGTATGTTCTTAATAGATGGATGCTACCAACCACACAGACTCCCAGGCAAAAAGGCAAAGAACTCAAGATCAAAGCCTCTGGGACCGTGAACTTGACTTTTGGCTTTGCTCAGGCTCTTGCTGAGAACTTAGAAACACAAAAGACTAATACCTATTTCACAGAGTCGGAGTGATACAAAATTGAGCCAAAGCAGAGAATCTGGTGAACACGATCCCGTGGGAAAAAGTCATTCACAATGACACTCTGGGAACACTCCCGGAGCGTGAAGATTTTTTAAAAGGCAGAGTGGGAAGGAATGAATTGTGGGAGCTACAAAGAACAAAAGCCAATTGTTTTGAATTTTGTATAAATTCAGGAAGAATTTTATAACTATCGACTTTATGTGTAAAATTGAATTATATAGGAAATAATGTCATATAGTTAAAACTTCAGGGGTACAAAAGGGCAAACTGTGTAAAGTCTCCCTCTGGCCTCTGCCCCTCATCCCCCAGTTTTTGTCTCCCTGGAGACAGCCAATGTCACTGATTTCTTGGGTTTTCTTTCTAGAGAAAGCAGTGCTAATAATTTTGAATCCCAGAGTAACACATGAATAACGTTCTCCTTTCAAAAAATTAAAATATTATCGATTAGACCAAAATCCTTTTAGGCACCATCCTCAGGCCAAGGCCCTCAGATAGCCACTCCTACTTTCTATGTATACAGACACATAGGTATGTGTTTAAATATGTATGGTTATTTTTCACCCTATGTTATGTCTCTGATATATTTTCATATCAATACATAGACATCTACCTTCTTTTTTTATTGTGGTAAAACATACATAAAATTTACCATTTTAGCCATTTGAAGTGTATAGTTCAATGGCATTAAGTACATTCATACTATTGTGCAATTGTAACCACCATCTAATGCCAGAACTTTTACCATCATCCCAAGCTGGACCTCTGTTCTCATTAAATAATCTCTAATTTCCCCTCCCCCCAGCTCCTGGTAATCACTGTTCTGTTTTTTGTCTCTATGAATTTGACTTTTTTTTTTTTGGAGACAGAGTCTCACTTTGTTGCCCCTGGTAGAGTGCTGTGGTGTCACAGCTCACAGCAACCTCAACTCTTGGGCTTAAGTAATTCTCTTGCCTCAGCCTCCTGAGTAGCTGGGACTACAGGCGCCTGCCACAACGCCCGACTATTTTTTGTTGCAGTTTGGCCGGAGCTGGGTTGGAACCCACCACCCTCGGTATATGGGGTCAGTGCCCTACTTACTGAGCCACAGGTGCCGCTCTGAATTTGACTATTTTAAGTACATGAAAGTGGACTCCTACAGTATTTGCCCCTTAGAGTCTGGGTTATTTCACCTTAGGATAATGTCTTCAAGGTTCATCCACATTTGCTCCATGCATCAGAATTGCTTTCCTTTTTAAGGCTGAATAATATTCCATTGCATGCATATACTACAGTTTTTATTTTTTTTGAGACAGAGTCTCACTATCGCCCTTGGTAGGGGGCTGTGGCATCACAGCTCACAACAACCTCAAACTCCTGGACTTAAGCGATTCTCTTGCCTCAGCTTCCCAAGTAGCTGGGACTACAGGCACCTGCCACAACGCCCGGCTATTTTTTTATTGTTATTGTTGCAGTTGTCATTGTTGTTTAGATATTGTAAACAATCTAAAAACAGGCCAATGTGCTAGAAGTTCTGGGTTAGGGTTAGGGTTAGCCCTACCCACTGAGCTTTGGGCACCGTCCTACATTTCTTAATCTATTCATCCACTGATGAATATTTGGACACTTTTGCCTTATTATTCATTTACTTTTTTTTTTAGAGACAGAGTCTCACTTTGTCACCCTCAGTAGACTGCCATAGTGTCACACAGCTCACAGCAACCTCTAATTCCTGGGCTTAGACTATTCTCTCGCCATAGCTTCCCAAGTAGCTGGGACTACAGGCGCCTGCCCAACGCCCAGTTATGCCTCATTATTTTTAAATATTGTCTTCAGAATAGAAATTTCATAGGTTGTTTTGTCATTGTCCTGCTGGAGGATGTTTAAATTGTTTTCATCATTACAAACAATACTGCAAACTGCCTTTTTATGCCCACATGCTTGCGTTTTCTAGGTAGAGACCCCACGAAGTGGAAATGGTGAGTTATAGGGTGTGCACACTTTAAATTTGAGTGGATGCTGCTTAACTGTTCTCCAATGTGACAGTTTCAAATCACATTTTCAGCAGCAGTCCAGGAGAATAATCCTCCCTCTGTGCCAGTGGTTCTCTTCCGGGGATGATTTTGCCCCTAGTGGATACTTGGCAATGTCACCATTTTAGAGGAACAGTGCTACTAGCATCTATTAGGTGGAAACCCTGATGCTGCTGAACTCCTCACAGTACACAAGAAAGCCCCCCACAGCAAAGACTGATCAGCCCCGAATGTCAAACGTGCCATGCCTTATCAATGCCTGATAAAACCAGACTTTCACTTCCTAGATGTCTAAGGAGTTTGGGACCCCTTTAAATGTTGACTGGTCATTCAGGTGTCCTCTTCTCTGAATTGCCTGCTCACACACCTTGAAAATTTTCTAATAGTTTATTTACTCTTTTTTCTTTTACAGTAATCATAACTCCTTATTTCTGTGTATACAGTGTGTTTATATATATACATATTTATACATATGATTTTTTTTCAAGTGTCTTAACTTTAAACTTTGAAGTATCTTTTGTATGCAGACATTTTATATTTTGATGTGGTCAAATTTAGCAGCTTCTTTATGGCTTTTGCTTTTTATATTTTGTTTAGGAAGACTTTCTCTACCCCTATATGTTTTTCTAATATTTTCACAGGATTCCCCTTTTTTGTGCTTTTCTTCCTTCCTCCCTGGTTAGATTAGTCCAGGAGTTGGCAGCATAAGTTTTGCGAATAAAGTTTTATTGGACCATAGTCACACTCATCCACATTCAAATTGTTTATGGTTGCTTTCCTCCTATAGGGGCAGAGTTGGGTAGTCACTATGGAGACCACATGGATTGCAAGTTTGCTGAGCCTGAGTTTAATCCATCTCAGTTATTTCTGTGAATAGCATAGGGTAGGAAGGTGCTTTGGTTGTGGAGCAGATAATCAGTGAAGAAATCAGAAAGAACTACTGCTAAAGATTCCTCCCATACTTGGTTGAGATCTCATTACCAATGAAAGCATTTAAAACACCAGTTCTGTGGAATACGCACTTTCTCCCAGCGAGACATGCAGCAAGAGCTGCCTTACCAAATACCGACGGATGGTGCTCTTCAGTACACCAAACTGAAGGGATAACTAAATTGGCTTCTGGATTGAAAACAAATGTCCTAATATGGGGACATCACTTTCTTTATTATTTATTTATTTATTTAGACAGTCTCAAGCTGTCATGTCATCTCAGCTCACAGAAACCTCAAACTCTTGGGCTCGAGCAAGTCTCTTGCCTCAGTCTCTCAAGTAGCTGGGACTACGGGTGCCCACCACAATGCCCAGCTATTTTTTTTGTTGCAGTTGTCTTTGTTGTTTTAGCAGGCCTGGGCTGGGTTCAAACTCGCCAGCCTCAGTGTATGTGGCCAATGCCCTACCCACTGAGCTACAGGCGCCACCTGACATCAATTTCTTTAGTCCAAACTTTGGAAGGACTTTAGACTAAAGTAAACAAGCCAAGGAAAAAACTTGACAGCTGATAAAAAACCTTTTTCTTTCCAAAAACATCAGTTTTCTCCCAACACCAGTGGCATGTTTGCAGTGACAGAGTCAGGCTTTGAAAGTATCAGGTTGAGTGAGAGAAACACCACTGGTGGAGGTTTTATGTTTGGCCTCTCACTTAATTTCAAGTCCCCTAAAATCAGTCTACCTGTCATCCAACTCTATCTGAGAGAGAAAAGTTCTGGGATCTTTAAGACTTGACAATAAGAAAAACGCTTTGAGCATGAAAGGACAAACTATTTCTTAATAACTAATGGGTAGAAGTTAAAACCCATAGGAGTCTGCTTTGGGTAAAACAGTAGGATAAAGCTATGTGGGACTGCTACCAGAATTGATATGATTTCTGAGAAGCTGCTTTGGGGAAGTTGGCCATAGTTTTTACTTTTCAGCCAGGAATCAATCTAACGGTCTTTCTTTCTTTCTTTTTTTTTTTTTTTTCAATTGTTGGGGATTCATTGAGAGTACAAAGAACCAGGTTACATTTGTTAGGTAAAGTCCCTCTTATAATTGTGTCCACCCCCCAAAAGGTACATCGTGACCCCCCCCAAACCCATAATCTAGTAGTTTTTATTGAACAATCATCCTTATATTGCTATTACACAAGGACACATTTATGAATTAAAAACCTACTGAAAGAAAACCATTCCAAGTTTATATATGTGTGGAATAAAGATGGACTTGTTCTCTGTGCTGTGAAATACTATAGTAAAGGTCCCTTTGAAGCTTGAAGTCTACCGACCATCTTAAGATAATTGAGCCTTGGCCAGGTGCCCGCCACAACATCCAGCTATTTTTTTTTTTTGAGACAGGAGTCTCATTTTGTCACCCTTAATAGAGTGCTGTGGCATCACAGCTCACAGCAACCTCCAACTCTTGGGCTTAAGCGATTCTCTTCTGGCTTTTTTTTTTTTTTTTAAGAGATGGGGTCTCACTCTTGCTCAGGCTGGTCTTAAACTCCTAAGCTCAAGCAATCGTCCCGGCTTGGCCTCCGTTTTTGTTTTTGTTTTTAATTGTTGTTAATCATGTTTCTTAGTGTTTATATATTTACTGTGTGGCCCAAGACTCTTACTCTTCCAATGTGTGACAGAAAAGGAAAAAAAGGTTGGACACCTCTGCCCCAAGGGGTCAGTGTGGGCACTAAGGATGTGACTAGTAACTCTGATGCTTGCCTGGTTCTTTGAGGTCCTGAACAAGAGGAGAAACCAACTCCACTTCCATCATCCCCAGGACCATGATTGGCCTGTGCTCATACCCAGGAGGTAGCCCCACAGGGGTGACCTAGAACAGCAAAGTTGGGTTCTTTTTTGGATGGGGGGAGATATGACAAGGAGAGTAGATGGTGGAGTAGTACTCACCACATAATCCATGACACCAGCACCATTGTTGCCTCATTGAAGGCATTGAAGAAACGGATGAGCTCTTCCCCTTCAGAGCCTAGTTTCTTTAGGGCCACACCCAATACCAGTGCAAAAAGCACCAATCCTAAAATGTTCATCCCTTCAATCTCGGTGCCAATGGGGACCTGCAGAATCAGAGGGATAGCAAGGTCCAGGTTTACAACAGATCAGTGACAAAGACGTACACATGTTTGCTTGGTGTTTCCACCAGACTGAAACACTGTGGCGAGATTAAGAAAAGGCTTATATTTTCTTAAACTTGCAGTGATTTCCCAAATAAAAGGTAGGAAACTCGAGGAAAGATGGAGTCTGAAGATATGGAGAGTCAACAAGCAAAACTTGCTTTTTTTCTTTTCTTTCTTTTTTTTTCTTTCTTTTTTTTTGAGAGATAGACCCACTTTGTCTCCCCCGGTAGAGTGCCGGGGCATCATAGCTCACAGCAACCTCAAACTCTTGGATTCAAGTGATTCTCTTGCCTCAGCCTCATAAGTAGCTGGGACCACAGGCGCCCGCCACAATGCCTGGCTATTTTTAGAGATGGGGTCTCATTCTAGCTCAGGCTGGTCTTGAACTCCTGAGCTCAGGTGATAAAATAAAACTTTCACCTAGTTGTTAACTCTGAAAGCAGTTCAAAATGGGATAGGCTAAAGCAGAAAGTAGTGAGTTCCTGTCACTTAGTATACACAAATAGGGGTTGGACAACCATATCAAAGGGTTGCTTTTAAAGGAAGAACTGGTTGGTTAAAAGTTCCCTCAAATCATGGGGCTGGGTGGAATGGCCCATGCCTGGAATCCTAGCACTCTGGGAGGCCAAGGCCAGTGGATTGCCTGAACTCACAAGGTTGAGACCAGCCTGAGCCAGAGAGAGACCTCATCTCTAAAAATTGCCGGGCATTGTGGTAGGCGCCTGTAGTCCCAGCTACTTGGGAGGTTGAGGCAAAAGAATCATTTAAGCCTAAGAGTTTGAGGTTGCTGTGAGCTGTGATGCCACAGCACTGTACTGAGGGCAACATAGTGAAACTCTGTCTCAAAACAAAACAAAAACAAAAACAGTTTCCTCAAATCATGACTGTAACTTTGTCGCCTATTAACACATTTTTTTGTTGTTAGGCTCCTACAGGGACCCCCTAACTGACAAACTTCATAAAAGATTTTTCAGAATCAACACAGACTTTTTCAGGATACTCTTTCCTAAATCACTGGCTTAAAATATATAGGCATAATGTATTCTTTATTTTTTCTAGCAATTCTGATTCTCACTGCTGCAAGCATATATTCGACAAACATCTTATCCCATCAAAACATGTTATAAAATTCCAAGCGGGAAACATACACCAGCATGATAAAAACAGGAAGAGCAGTTCTAAGTTCTAAACTTGGCTTCTGGGATTAACTAATTTCTCTGAGCTCCAGTTTCTCCACTTATGTATGATGAAGTGAATTGGACTAGATTAGTAGCTTCCAACTTTTTTTTTTTTTTTTAAAGAAGAACTTTTCCTTCAATCAAAGAAAGGCTGGTAGAACTCAGAGCCCCTCATCTCTGGGGACAGAGAGGGGTATGTGCGGGGTGGGAAGAGGACAGAAGTGCGTCCTTCCTCCTGGGACAGCTCTGGCGCCGTGTGAAAAGCATTGGACTAAGCAATAGTCCTTGAGGTCCCCCATCCCTCACAGCTCCGTCACGAAAGCTAGAACCTAGCTCAGTACCTGGCAAACAATAAGTACTCAAAATTACCACAAATTTCTTTTTAAAATCTTTTAGAAAAGTCTTTTCTAATTCCTAAATTACCTAAGAGACATATGTATTATTGGTACATGTTACTTACAGGGGAATGGTGGGAATAGATGTGTCCGCTCTGGAGCCTGACTTTCATTACTTTCTAGCTTGTGTAAGTTTAGGTAAGTTACTTATCCCCTCTGTGCCTCAGTTCCCCATCTATAAATTGGAGATAATAGCAGTAGCTAATAAATATATAAGGTTGCTATGAAGATCAATTATTTGCCATTTTAGAAAATTGTGTCACCAATAGCCAAAGTGCCTATAATAGCCAAGTCACTAGTATAACATGTGATATCTGCATTGTAACTGTTGCATTCAGGGTGATTCTATATTCATGTACAAAAATACTTATTATTGTCAGTAATATATTTAATATAGTAATATAATAGCATTTTGTACTTATTTCAAAATGTGCAAGAAAGCAAAATAGTGCCAACGATGTTTAGTTGAATTCTGACTTACTACTTTTAAACCCAAATGAATTCATTCTAAGTGATACAAATACCTATAAACTTCATTACGTCTTCTAGTATAGTTGTACATGGAGAAATATGGCTTATTTTATTATAAAATATTTTTATTTCTTATTTATGATGATTTTTCCAAAAAGTTATATATGCAGGGATAGGTTAAACCACCTGCTAATTATATTTTAGGACAGTAGATGGGGTGTTATAAAATGTGTTATGGATCCTCTGAGGATCCCAGTGCTACAAGTGCAATGTGACATGTGACCACACTGGCACATAACCAAACGAGTAAAGCCAGCTGTGTGCTTCAGATAGTCAATTTGAACCTCAAAGTTTTCAAGCAGCTGAGAAAATGACACATCATGTTATGATCTTTAAATTATTTAGAAACATTAGCTGCTTCATACATACTTTTCACAAGTGACCTTATAAAGAAAGAACTTTACCTTTTCATGGGTTATGTTTCCAGAACTGGTGTTGTGGGTCACCACTTTATAATCGGTCGCATACTGTGATGGACAGGAAGAAAAAGCACTGTTAGCGTTCAGGTGAAGACTGACCCAGAAGACCGAGGACATTGCTGGGCCTCTTGCTCCTTCCATCATTATTTACATGGGCTGTTCTGGGCCTTCCTCAATTGGTTGGCCTGACAAGGGCCTCTAAGAACTGGACAAAAGTTACATTTAAATCGAGGCAGCATGTACTTCAAGAGGCCTCTGGGTTACTTAGGGCCCCAAGGAAACAGGGAATATTTCCTTATGTCTCTTGGGCAATGAATGGTTTGGTGGACAAGGTCAGCACAATTTCATGCTGCTAGTTTGTTATTTCAAAACAGCCTGATATTAATACCTCATTATTTGAATAACCCTGGCAGTAATTCCATAATGCCCAAGTTCATTTCTCAATGTGTCATTTTATTTTCATTCATTTATTTATGTCCCACTTTGTTCCAGAACTTATTTGAGCACACTGTTTTTTAGCATCTGTTTCTAATCTGGCTTGAGCTTCCACTCTGCAAAAATAGGGACATGAGGCAAGGTGGCATTTTCTGGCAGAGTCTTCTGGGAGATTGACTTATCAGAGTGAGCTATCTCTCTAACTTGGGTCCTGTGGTTGACCTCACGTGCTTCTGTACAGCGCACACAGGCAGCTCCTGTGGCAGCGTGTGCTATTGTGTGGAATCTGTTAGAACACGGTCCTCCCTGACCCCTTGCAGGGCACCTGGCCCCAAGGTGTCAGGAGGAGCCCGCTAGGACGTCCAGATGGAAGGCCTGCTTTGTGCCTGCCTCTGATAAGCTCTGGCTTCTCTCAGCTTTGACTTATCGAGTTACAGAAAGGTGGAGATGTTTGGCTGTCCCCTGATCAAGGGTGGCAGGGAAATAAACCACACTCAACCCCCTCAGTGACTGGCATTAAAAGCCCCATAAATCTACTTGTTTCTCCTATTTCACATTATATACACAATGCTGTGTTTACATGCAGTTTAAAAAAACAAAACAAAAATGAGAGGTGATAAGTAGAAACAGAAAACTATTTATAAAAGCAATCAAATTAGATCGTATAGTTTAGGCCTTTATATTCCTTCTCTGTGTAGTAATTTTTGTAATTACTTTAGATAAGGGGTAATTTTTGTTCTCTTACCTCTATAACCAGAAAAAAAAAAGCAAACATTTAAACATTTTTCTATAGGGCGGCACCTGTGGCTCAGACGGTAAGGCGCCGGCCCCATATACCGAGGGTGGCAGGTTCAAACCCGGCCCCGGCCAAATTGCAACAAAAAAAATAGCCAGGTGTCGTGGCGGGCGCCTGTGGTCCCAGCTACTTGGGAGGCTGAGGCAAGAGAATCTCCTAAGCCCAGGAGGTGGAGGTTGCTATGAGTTGGGTGATGCCATGGCACTCTACCGAGGGCTATAAAGTGAAACTCCGTCTCTACAAAAAATAAAAATAAATAAAAAATTTTCTATAATATTTAAGACATCCCCAAAATGTGATTTGACTGTATTTCTTAGGTGATGTAAAATAATTTGGGACAGTGAAACAAGTTTTATTTGTTCAGTCTTTTTTGTTGTTGTTGTCTTTTTACTCCAGGTACCCCTCTATAAAACTTTAGGCCAATGTTACCAAGTTTTGTTAACAACACTATCCTCCACTCCCCTTCTTCCTTGCCTAACTCTATAGTGATGATTTACACATCTCCCACATCAAAGTTTCGTATCTTTAGCAAAGCATCAAGCCTTACCGTCCGGAAAGCTGCAACCACAAGATTTGAGGGAAACAAGTTTCTGTTGGAAAAGAAAACATTTCATCAGTATTCTTAAAATTCATCGTGCTAACGTCGGCTTTACGATGTCCATTGCTAAAGGCATAACATGATGTTCTCTCTCCCTGCACCCCCAGCAGATACTGTGGTCTTTTGCTTGATCTAAGAAGCCAAGTGCACCTGCACTGCTGGGCCACAACAGATGCTGTAGGGGCACCACTTCCCACCCTCATCTCCCTCATGGTGCTCCCTGACATTTAGGATTAACTGGGTCCAACCAAACCACGTAACAGCATTGCTCCTTTTACCTAGAGCAGGGGTTTGCAACCTTCCTAATGCCGTGACCCTTTAATACAGTTCCTGTGGGCTGTGACCCACAGGTTGAGAACAGCTGACCTAGAGGTTAAGCTCCACTTAACTTCACCGTGGAGGGGTACCACCCACCTGTGAAATCCAAGGGAGTTATTGTCAAAATAATTGAGAAGCATTCCTGGAACTGGGGAAGAGTGGGTGGAGATGTGTTAGGGGCCAGACATTTGTACGGCCAAGAGCAGCAACGTCCTGTACAATTAATTGTCTCAAGGCCCTCACATGTCCCACATGATGTACATGTGGACAACCTTATTTAAAGTCACCTGAGCCCTAGACTAATTCCAAAATGAGCGTTTTTGTGCACAATTTTAACACACACTGATTTTTTTTCTAGAAATGCAACCACTGTGTAAATTAGGGGATGATTATTTTGTTTTGTTCGGAACATTTCTAAGAATTGTTCACCTTCCTGGAAAATCATACCACCAATGACAAGGTGTAGTATCTGCATCCTTAATTCCATATCGCAGTGTCAAGTATCAATCTGCCTTTACAGGTATCTCATTGGTGGCAATTCTAAACTCAGGAGCAAGCTTCCAACCACTTTGTTTTAGAGAATTTACATATTGAATCACGCCATTTTTATTATAATTCTTTTCCTTTTGTCTTTTATATAAGTCATATTAATGTTTTAAAATTATATGGACAGGTAAATGCTAGTTATAGGTTTCATTTTAGAATGAAGGCTATTATAAGACCTTTGTTGTAAAAGGAGGGCAACACAGCTGATTGAGCCCAACAGGCAAATCATTTTTAAGACGAGCCTCCTCTGGGTCCACTTCTGTGTAGGATGTTGGTCTTGATACACAAGATATCACATCCCAGCTGACAGTACATTTGTTCTACCTACTTTCTCAAAGAAGAGTAAGTCTAGAAGAATAAAAGAGTCTGAATTATCCCTTACAATTTGTTCCAGACTGATCCACTAATTCTTACTTCTGTGGCTGAGTTGTTCACTGAGCAGTAAAATCTCTGGGCAACTGTTTGCAGTGCCTTGGGTTTCAGAGGAAAGCAGGTCTGGCTGCAACCCAGCTGTGGCAGGCAAAGTCTAAGGTGGGCTCCTGTTGTTCACACCTTTGTGTCATCCCCCTTGAGTGTGGGTAAGGCCTATCACTTGCTTCTAATCAACAGAATGCAGCAAAGGTGATGGGATGTCACATGCATGATGTAGTTACATAAAATTGCTGCTTCCATCTTGCTAGCCAACTCTTCTTATTGTTTTCTGGGCTTGCATGTTTTGATGAAGCAAGCTATTATGTTGGAAAGGCCCGCATGACAAGAAACTATGGGTGGCTTCTAGCCAATAGTCAACAGGGAACTAATGATCCCAGTCCAAATTTCAAGGAACTGAGTTCTGCCAACAGCCACATGACCTTAGAAGTGAATCCCTCCTCAGTTGAGCCTTCAGATGAGACCCAGCCCTGGTTGACACATTGGTTGCAGCCTTGCAAGACACTCAGAAGCAGAAGAGCCAACTAAGCCATCCCTGGATTTCTGACCTCAGAGATACTGTGGGATAAAAAAATGTATGGGATTTCAAGCTGCTAAATTTGTGGTAATTTTTTTATGTAGCAATAGATAATTAACACACTAACCAACAAAGTTAATGAGATGCAAAAATGACTTCATTAGAACACTTGAGGTACTCTCAAAAGATTGCCAGCATTTAGAGGCTGCAGCATAGCATTCCCCAAACTTGTCTATAAAACTTGAATTGCTATAAATGATCTTAGAGAATACCTGCAAGTACATGCCTGCATTTAAGCAGAAAAAAGTAATCTTTAACAGAATTTATTGTTGCAAAATTGTGATCAGAAATTTGATTCTTATCATAGGAACATTTACTTTAACAAAAGGTAGAAACAGACTAGCAACTTATATTGGTTTATTGGCTAGTTTTTAGCATATAGATGAGTAACAACATATATTTGCTTATTGTTTTCATTACAAAGCAACTTCCTTATATATTTCAGTCTTGTGGGCTAGGTCTGGTATCTCATTTCCATTTGCTATGCTAGTCAGAAGCAGAAAGGGGTCCTATGCCAAGGTTTCTTTGTTGTATATCTACCACATGAAAACTCTGGTTCCCAGACCAAGTTGGCCTTGGGTTCTCTCTCCATGAGGACAGGAAAGTTAAGAAAAGAGCTGGGTTAGAAGCCTTCCACCTTGCACACAGGGAAAAATTTCTCCTGTAAACACCTCGAATCCTTTAGGAATTAGTTGTTTCCTCAACTGGTACAAACACAGCCTTTCCCATGGCCTTGAAATGTGCTCTCTTCCAAAAAGCACAACACTATTTGTTTAAATCCTTCTATCCATCCTGCCTGGTTTTTTTTTTTTTTATCATTAAATATGACCCAGTACCAC
This sequence comes from Loris lydekkerianus, assembly GCA_963574355.1. NCBI lineage: Eukaryota > Metazoa > Chordata > Mammalia > Primates > Lorisidae > Loris > Loris lydekkerianus. The sequence goes on from CAUYPK010029699.1 coordinate 28,777, forward strand.
CTCACCCAGAATGAACCCTAAACCCAACCCAGAACTTCTAGCACATTGGCCTGTTTTTAGACTGTCTACTATATCTAGTCTACAAAATCCAGTGGGAACTGGGGGGTGGGTACAGAAAATATTAGAGGCAAAACAACGCCTGCCCCCCAAAATCAAGTTATAAGAACATAATGTTTTGACAGTTTCTGATAAACAGAAGCAAGCTGTTATGTTGGACAGGTAAATGCTATTTATAGGTTTCATTTTAGAATGAAGGCTATTATAAGACATTTGACCCAACATTCCACTCCTAGATACTGACCCAAGAGAAATTAAAATATATGCTTGCGCAAAGGACAGCTTATTCACAACAGCTGGATAAACAGATTATGACAAATCCATAAATAAAATACCACTTGACAGTAAGAAGAAACCAGCTCACAACAGCACGGATAATCTCAACAACACTACACTGAGGAAACAAAGACAAAGTACGTCCCAAATGCTTCCACTGATATCTAACTCTAGGAAAAGCAACACTAAGTTACAGTGATAAAAGCAGATTACCTATCTGAGGCCAGAGATGCTGAGAAAAGTCATGGGTGATGGAATGGTTTAGTCTCTTGATTGTGGTGGTAGTGTCCCAAGTTATCCATTTGTCACAACTGGTTGACATGTACAGCTACGAGGGGTGCATTTTCTTGTATGCAAATCATACTTCAAAATTGTTTTAAAAGTTTAAAACACACAGTGATAACTGGAGATTTTCTAACCAAAAACAATCCATATGGATTCAATGGGATGACTTGGCCTATTTAGATCAGTGATTTCCAACCATTTTGAAAAATTTTACATATGAATTAAATTATTTTTGGAAGAAGTTAAAAGCACAGTAAATATATTTTTTTTTAACTCTTTTTTTTTTTTTTTTTTTTTTCGCCTTGAGACAGTCTCACTATGTTGCCCTCAGTAGAGTGCTGTGGTGTCACAGGTCACAGCAACCTCAAACTCTTAGTTTTAAGCAATTCTCTTGCCTCAGCCTTCCAAGTAGCAGGCACCCACCATAATGCCTGGCTATTTTTGTTGTTGTTGTAGTTGTCATTGTTGTTTGGCAGGCCAGGGCTGGGTTCAAACCCGCCAGCTCCAGTGTATGTGGCCGCCCTAGCTGCTGAGCTACAGGCACTGAGCCTTTTTTTTTTTTTTTTTTGATCAACATAATTTAAGTGTGCCATGGAAGTTTTACTATAGGTTCAAGTGTGCTGTGAGATAAAGGTTGAAAAACAGTGGTTTAGATCATATAGCTTTACTCTCAGTTTCAAGCTAGGAAGGAGCAGGGAGCTGAAGCACCCACACACAATATCCTCCTTTCACTTGCCCTCACTGGCTGCCACAGACCAGTACCAGCAGCAGTTCCCTGAGGAGCTGAGGCTGCCTGCATAATACAAAACATCTCTCGGTTCTCTTTCCTTCTCTCCTGTGGCTTTCAAACAGATGCTGGCAGCAAACTCAGGCTCTTTCCTTCTCCTGAGGTCTCCTGCATTCTAGGATTGGCTGCTCCTCAGGCAGTTTCACTTCTCAGACTCCTCAGATCCATATAAAAACTTCATGGGCTTTCAAACAGAGACATTTTAGAGCTGCAAGGGATTTTAGAGGTGGCCCAGTCTCATCCTCTGATTCAGCACACGGACACCTGTGTCTAGCCATTGAGTTGAAACATCTCCCATTTCTGCTTCATCTATACCAGCAGTGTCCATTGGAAACTTATTTATTAATCCCCTAACTGGTCTCCAGGATAAACTAACTAAATTTAAATAGCCACATGTGGGTAGTGTCCGTCATACACAGATGTAGAGATTTGAAGTCCAGAGTCTGGATTCAGGAGGACCAAAGGGTCTTTCTATCGCTTGCCTCGGCACGTCCCTCAATTTCACTCAGTGTTAGGGTGCTTCTAACCACAGAGCTCTTCATCTCATTCAAGTTCACAAGTATTTCTTTCTTTTGTTGCTTGATCCTGACATATCTACTTGAATTACATAGTACAACAAATGCATTCAGTCAAAATCCCTCAAACATTAGGACCCTACAAAATCAATTTACTGCCTTTAACAAGCACAGTAGAACCTCCATAGTTGACCACCTCCCTACACTGACCATATCCCTCAATTGACCTAATTTTCTTTCCTTGTTTATTTTATTAAGTCATTTGTATATAGATCATAAATACATTTATGCCATTATGGGATTCAATGTGTTGATTATTTGTACAAATTGGAGTGCTTACATCCTACTAATCAACATAGCCTTCACCTCATTTACC
>CAUYPK010029701.1:0-13738 GCA_963574355.1 Loris lydekkerianus
GTTGATATCTCCAACTATTATGGAGTTGGAGGAAATCAAGTTGCTTGTGTCTGTTAGAGTTTCCCTTATAAATTGAGGTGCATTCTGGTTGGGTGCATAGTATTAATAATTGAAATCTCATCATATTGAGTATTACCCTTAACAAATATGAAGTGATCATTCTTATTCTTCCTTACTTTTGTTGGTTTAAAGCCTATTGCATCTGCAAATAAAATTGCAACACTTCCTTTTTTCTGATTACCATTTGGCTGAAACATGGATCACCATCCTTTCACCCTGAGTCTTTATTTGTCTTTTAAGGTAAGATGTGACTCTTGCATGCAGCAAATATCTGACCTGAGTTTTTGTATCCAGTCATCTAACCTGTGCCTCTTTAGAGGACAGTTTAAGCCATTCACGTTAATGGAGAATATTGATAAGTCTGGTAAAATTTTGGGTATCGAGTTTTTTGAAAGTCCAGTGGACATTTTTAATTCTTTCACCAGTGTGGAAGTTGAAGTTTGATCAAAAGTTTCTGAGTGAGTTTACTTTTGTGATAGAGGATTAGGCTGGTCATTATGGAGGGTAGGTCTGAGAATATCCTGAAAAGCTGGTTTGGTTATGGCAAATTTATTCAACATATGAATGTCATTGAAGTATTTAATTTCTCCATCATAAATGAAACTCAGTTTAGTTGGATACAGGATCTGGGGTTGAAAGTTATTTTGCTTTAGGAGATTAAAAGTCGATGACCACCCTCTTCTGGCTTGAAAAGGTTCAACAGAGAGATCTGCAGTCGTTCTAATATTCTTCCCTTTGTAGTTAATGGATTTCTTACATCTGGCTGCTTTCAGAATTCTCCTTCATATTAACTTTAGTGAAGTTAATTAGGATATGCCTGGGGGATGTCTTATTCGGATTGAGTCATGGTGCGGTTCTGAAACTATCTGCTATCTGAATTTCTGAATCTCTTGGCATGTCTGAAAAATTCTCTTTCATAATTTCATGGAGAAGGGCCTCTGCCTACCAAGGACACTTCATCAGTTCAGGGATTCCAATGAGGCGGATATTAGCCTTCTTCAAATTATCCCAGAGCTCTCTTAGAGATGATCCATTTTTGCTCTCCATTTCTCTTCCTCTTTGAGAGTTTGGGAGCGTTCAAAGGCTTTGTCTTCAATGTCAGAAATTCTTTCTTCTGCTTGCTCCACTCTGTTACTGAGGGATTCTACTGTATTTTTTTAGATCTTTGAGGGATGCAAATTCTTGCTTCAGTGCATCAAAATCTTTGGTGGTTTTGCTTTAAATTCATTAAATTCTTGAGACAACTTTTGAATTTCTCCTCGAATTTCTAAATCTGACTTTTGAATTGCTGCTCGAATTTCTAATTCCAAATTTTCCTCCATTTTATTAGTCTTGTTTGCGATCCAAATTCTGAATTCAATTTCTGACATCTCAGCCAGCTGTTTATGAATGTCATCTTCAGTTACATCTGCCATATCTTTCCTTGGGGGTGGGGGGTTGATCTATTCTGGTTATTCATGTTACCAGAGTTTTTCTGCTGATTCTGCCCCTTGATTGTTTTACACCATTTGATTTTTCCCCTAGAGCTTTGTCAAGGACCCGTACAGTACTATGGCCTGAGAAACTGGGGCCCTGTTTGGTGTGGTGGGGCTAAGTGGTTCTGTCTTGTTTTCAGCTGGTTTCTGTTCAACCCTAGTGGAACAGTTAGTCTGGGTTGAAGTCTCAGGGGGCCTGCGTTTTCATCCCAGATCTGTTCCCTGCTGGTTGCCACCTGAGTAGATGCCCAACCTCCTCTGGTTGCCCAGGGAGACAGGGGGTGTGGCTTCAGAATATCCAGGAGTGAGGCCTATTGTTGCTAAAAGATGGCTGGTGCTCTGCGCCTCAGCGCACTGCTGGTCAGGTGTGGTTCCCTCTCAGCCAAACATCCTCTCCTCACTCCCATGCCCCATAGTCAGCACTGACCAGCTGCAGTTTAGGCACTGTCCACACCCCTTGAGAAATCACCCAAGAATCTTGGACTCCTGGGGGACCGGCCTCCAGACCTCAGAGTGAGAGTGGAGGGGAGTGCTGGGAGCTCAGAGTTGCAGGTAGAGAATATATACAGTTTTATGACTGACAGGAGAATGCCATCACACCCTAGTAGGGGAGGTAGGTCCAGTTTTTAGAGGGTCTCTCCCATGGAGTGTAGTGGGAGGATCTTTGAACTCTGCTCGTTTGTTTGTGGAGCACTCTGAGTCATTCTCATGGGTAGGGGACTCCCATCAACTAGGTGATGGATTTTGTACCTTTTGTTTGTAACCTTGGTGTTGCAGCTCACCTCAGCGGGGTTGATGTGCATTCATCAACCTTCTCTCTTGGTGCAGCTCAAATCTACCAGGTTACTTGCTAAATTTCTGTCCTTTAACTCTCCTTCTGGACAGGAGCCTCTGTGGAAAGCTGGCTTCAGTCAGCCATCTTGTCTCTGCCCCAATATACCTGTGTTTCTATGGAGTTTTTTACAATGCATTCTCAGCTGATGTGGATATACCTCTGTCAAGACTTAGAGGAGCATCAATTCTCTGATAACTGAATTGTGAGGGAATCATCCGTGTGCAGATAGAACTGGCCATACAGAGTTTTCTTTTCATGGTAGATTTACCTGTGCTAAGATGGATATACGGTTGCTGACATGGATATTTGGGGGCTTACCTGGATACACCTGCCTGGACATAGATATTCTTATGATGAGTTGGGTAACCCAGGCTGATAGGGAGTTCTCTGAGCTGGAATGCAGATTCCTGAGTGGAGGTGAATGTAAAGGGGCTGAGATGAAGAGACTTATCCTATTCAGTTGAGTGAGCCGTACCTGGGTTACAATGAAGATCTCTTGACAGCTATTGAGATATATGGAATTACCACTGATATGGAATTACCTGTGCTGAGATGTATGTACCTGTGTTTAGATGGAGTCACTTACAGATTCTCTCTGAGCTGATGTGAATATACCTGTGCCAAGATGATTAATTGCACCATGTTCCAGATACCAAGGATGTGACCGAATCTTCTGTGTGGAGATGGAATTTGACAGGTAGAGATAGTTTTTTTGTTTGTTTGTTTGTTTGTTTTGCAATTTTTGGCCAGGGCCAGTTTGAACCTGCCATTTCTAATGTATGCGGCTAGTGCCCTACTCCTTTGAGCTACAAGCACCAGCCAAGATAGTTTCCTTATCGCAATGAATATACTTGTGCTGAGTAGATGGAGATTTTGGGAATGAGATGGACATACCTAACTGGAACTGGAGGTACTATGCTGAGATGGACAATCAGCTCTGAGATGGAGTTCTATGCTGCAAGATGGAGATTCTGGGGTACAGATGGATGTCAAGTTTTTGAGATGGTGGATAACCAGAGGTGGATATACATGGTCTGAGTCAGGCCTACCTCTGTCAATTCCGTTGGCAACTATTGAGTTTTGTACAGAGACATGGGATTACCTCTGCTGAGATGGATGGACCTGTGTTTAGGTGGAGTTACATGCTGATATGGATATATCTCTGCTGAGATGAAGTTGTGCCAAGGTGCAGATAGCTGGGCTTGGACAGAAATGGAATTGGGCATTCTGAGATAGTTTTCTTATAATGGTACACCTGTGCTGAGTAGATGCACAGTGCTGATGTGGAAATTATGGGAATGAGAAGGATATACCTACCTGGAGCTGGAGATTCCCATGCTGAGGTGGAAAACCAGGGCTGAGATGGAATTCCATGCTCTGATGTGGAGATCCTGGGGTACAGGTGTATGTACAATGTCTGAGATGGTGATACTGTCCACTAATACACGTGAGCTGAATGAGACCCACCTGCTTATAATGGAGTTCAATTGGTAGCCATGGAGATAAGTGCACTGCTATGGAATTACCTGTGCTGAGACAGATATACCTGTGTTTTATTGGAGTTTCTTATAGTAACATAGGATATTCTGAGCTGATGTGGATATACCTGTGCCAAGATGGAGAGGAGTGCCAAGTCTCTGATAACTGGATTGTGAGGGAGTCATGTGTGTGCAGAAAGAAATGGCCATACAGAGATGGAGTTTTCTCTTCTTAGTGGACTTTATTTACCTGTGCTAAGGTGGATATACAGTTGTTGACATGGAGATTGTCGAGCTTACCTGGATATACCTGCTGGAGCTGAAGATTCTAATGTTGAGTTGACCATCTGGGCTGATATGGAGTTCCCTAAGCTGAGATGGAGAGTCCTTGATAGAGGTGAATGTAAAGTGGCTGAGATGGAGATACCAGTCCACAGGTGGATATAGCTGGGCTGAGGGAACCCAACCTGTGTTATGATGGAGATTTGTCTGCGCCATGCAGATACATAGCCTGATATAGAACTACATGGGTTGAGATGTATGCACCTGTGTTTAGATTGAGTTACTTACAGAGTCTTAGCTGATGTGGATATACTGGTGCCAAGAAGGAGTGTTTCCCCTCATTCCAGATTTCTGTTCTGTGTGGGACATCTATGTGGAGACAGAAATGGGTGTGCACAGATAGAGATATCTCCTCACAATGGATAAACCTGTGCTGAATGGATGTACTGTTTCTGAATTGCAGATATGGGAATGAGATGGATATATATGCCTGGAGCTGGAGATACCTATGCTGAGCTTGACAAACAGGGTTAAATGGAGGTCCATGCTCTCATGTGGAGATCCCAAGACACAGATGAATGTTACATGGCTGAGGTGGTGCAACATGTCCAGAGGTGGATATACCTGGGCTGACAGAGAACTACCTTGAACATACAGAGTTCTATTGTAGCCATTTAGATACATGTGCTGCTATGGAATTACCTGTGCTGAGATAGATTTATCTGTGGAGTTCCATACAGTGCATAGCATATTCTAAGCCAATGTGGATAAAAGACGCCAAAATGGAGAGGAGCGCTGAGTCTCCGATACCTGGATTGTGACCTAGTCATCTGTGTGCAGATAGAAATGATCAGAGATGGAGTTTTCTTTTCTCAGTGGATTTACCTATGCTGAGGTGGATATATAGTTGCTAACATGGAGATTGTGGACTTACCTGGATATACATGCCTGGAGGTGGATTCCTATTCTGAGTTTGACAACCTGGGCTGATATGGACTTCCTTGATCTGAGATGGAGATTCCTGAGCAGAGTGAATATAAAGTGGCTGTGATTGAGAAACCTGTCCAGAGCTGACCATTGCCCATCTGAGAGAGCCCTACAGGGTTACAATGGAGATCTGTTTATAGCCATGGAGCTATATGCAATGGTATGGAATTACCTGTGCTGAGATGTATGTGCCTGGGTTTGGATGGAGTTACTTACAGAGTCTTAGCTGATGTGAAAATGCTTGTGCCAATATGGAGAATTGTACCGAGTTCCAGAATCCTGGATCATGGCCAAATCATGTGTGTGGAGAGGAAAAGATAGTTTTGGATGGGCAGAGATAGTTTTCTAATCACAGTGGATATACATGTAATGAGTGGATATACAGTTGCTAAGTTGGAAATTGAAGGAATGAGCTGGATATACCTAAAAGGAGCTGGAGATACCTATGCTGAGTTGGACAGCCAGAGCTGATATGGAGTTCCATGCTGTGAGATGCGGATCCTGGGGTGCAGATGTATGTAAAGTGGCTGAGATGTATGTAAAGTACCTGTTCAGAGGTGGATATACTGGGATGGAGTCAGACTTGGCTTTGTCATAATGAATTTCTATTTGTAGACATTCAGATCTGTACAGTGACTTGGAATTAACCTCCTCTGAGATGTATATACTTGTGTTTACATGGAGTTACTTATGGATTCTGAGCTGATGTGTATATACTAGTGCCAAGACAATTACACTGAGATCCAGATACCTGGGCTGTGACAGAATGATCTGTGTGGAGACAGAAATGGTCATGCTGAATTAGAGATTTCTTATCACAATGGATATACCTGTCCTGAGTGGATATACAATTTCTGAGTATAGATGCAGGAATGAGGTGGATACATGCCTGGAGCTGGAGATAACTACACTGAGTTCGACAACCACCATAGACAGCCATGCTCTGAGATGGAGATCCAGGGAAACAAATGCAAGATAAGTGGCAGAAACAGTACATCCAGTTCAGATGTGGATATACCTGGGCTGAGTGAGCCTTAACTGGGTTACAATGGAGATCTGCTTGCAGCCATAGAGATACATACACTGATATGGAATGACTTGTGCTGAAATGTATACACCTGTGTTTAGATGGAGTTACTTATAGATTTTGAGCTGGTATGGATCTACCTATGCCAGATGGAGAATTGCACCGAATTCCAGATACCTGGGCTATGATGGAATCATCTGTGTGAAGATGTAATTGGGTGGGCAGAGATAGCTTTCTTAACACAATGGATATACCTGTGCTGAGTGGATATACAGTTGTTGAGTTGGAGATTGTGGGAATGAGATTTATATACCTACCTGGAGCTGGAGATGCCTACACTGAGTTTGACACACAGAGTTAGATGGAGTTCCATGCTCTGAGATGAAGATCCTGGGACACTGATAGATGTTAAGTGGCTGACATGGTGATACCTGACTAGAGGTGGATATACCTGGGCTTAGCCATACCTTCCTTTTCATTAGAGTTATATTTGTTCTCATCTAGATATGTGCACTGCTATGAAATTACCTGTGCTGGGACAGATATACCTGTGTTTTATGGAGTTCCTTATAATGCACAGCATACTACTTCTGGTACCTGTAATGTGATGGAGTCCTCTGTGTGCAGATAGATATGGCTACACAGAATGAGTCTATTTTCTCAATGGATATACCTGTACTGAGGTGGATATATGGTTGCTGATGTGAAGATTGTGGGTCTTACCTGGATATACCTTCCTAGAACTGGAGATTCCTATGCTAACTTTGATAACCATGCCATAGATGCACGCTGTGAGATAGAGATATTGGAATGGACATGGCTGAAGAGTTGCTGGGATGGTGATACCTGTCCAGAGGTAGATATAGCTGGGCTGAGCAAGACCTATGTTGGTCATATTGGAGTTCAGTTTGCAGCCATGGAGATCAATGTGCTGATATGGAATTACCTGTGCTGAGATGTATGTACCTGTGTCTAGATGGGGTTACTTGCAGATTCTGAGCCAAAATATACCTGTGCCGAAACGGAGAGTAGCACCTTTCCAGATACCTGGACTGTGGTGAAATCATCTGTCTGGAGATGGAATTTGGCATGGATATTTAGTGTTTTCTTATAAATGGATATACCTTTGCAGAGATGAATATACAGTTGCTGAGTTGGAGATTGTGGGAATGAGATGGATATACATGCTTAGAGCTGGTGATACCGATGCTGAGTTTGACAACCAAGATCCATGCTCTGAGATGGAGATCCCAGGGAACAAAGGGATGGAAAGTGGCTGAGATGGGGATACTTGTCCAGGGGTGGATATACCTGGGCTGAGCTAGGTCTATCTTGGTCATAATGGAGTTGTTTTTGCTGGCATGGAGATATATTCACTGCTATGGAATTACGTGTGGTGAGATAGATATACCTGTGTTTTGATGGAGTTACTTACACTGCCATAGCATATTCTGAGCTGATGTGTGTGTATCTGTGCCAAGATGGAGAGGAATGCGAAATTTCTGGTGCCTGGACTGTCAATGGAGTGACCTATGTGTAGATAAGAAAAGCCATACAGAGATGGAATTTCCTTTTCTCCATGAATATACCTGCATTGAGGTGGATATACTATTGCTGATGTGGAGTTTATGGGAATTACCTGAATATACCTGCTTGGAGCTGGAGACTACTATGCTAAGTTCAACAACCTGGGCTAATATGGAGTTCCCTAAGCTGAGATGGACATTCCTGGGCAGAGGTGAATGTAAAGTAGCTGAGATGGAGATACCTGTCCAGAGGAGGTATAGCTTGGCTGAGTTCTACCTTGGTTATAATGGTGTTCTGTTTGCAGCCATAGTGATCCATGCACTGATATGGAATTATCTGTGGTTGAGTTACATATACCTGTGTTTAGATGAATCTACTTACAGATTCTCAGCTGATGTGTATATATTCATGCTGAAACGAAGAGAAGCATCGAGTCTCTGATAACTGGATTTTGAGGGAGTCATCTGTGTGCAGATAGAAATGGCTATATATAGATGGAATTTCTTTTTTCAATAGATATACCCATGCTAAGATGGATATACATCTCCTGAAGTGGAGATTGTGGGGCTTATCTGGATATACCTGCCTGGAGACTGAGATTCCTATGCTGAGTTTGACAACCTGGGCTGATATGGTGTTTCCTCAGCTGAGAAGGAGTTACTTGTTCAGAGGTGCTGAACGGGCCCTACCTCGGTTAGAATGGACTTCTGTTTGCAGCCATGGGAATACGGAGTATGATTGTATGTGTTCTCCACAAGATATACCTGTGCTGCGATGGATTTACAGTTGCTGAGATGAAGTTACTTGAGGAGATGCAGATATCTGGCCAAAGATGGATATACCTTTTCTGAGATGGACATACCTTGCCTGAGATGGAGATATCCAGATTGAGATGGATTTATTCAAGGTAATATGTAGAGTGTCTACAATTAGATGAAAATGTGCTGAAATATAGGTAGCTGCTCCGAGATGAGGATACCTGCCTTTGCCTTTGATGGAGATACCTTAGGTGAGATAGAAAGACCTCTGTTGAGAAGATACCTGTGTAAAGATGAAGTTGACTGGGCTCAGATGAAATAATCTGAGTTCACATGGAGACGCCTGTGCTAAGATGTAGTTACTGTGCTCACATGGAATTAGCAGTGCTGAAGTGGAGCTGTTTGTGTTCTGATGGAGATACCTGTGCTGAGATCAAGATTCCTGGGATGGCAAGGAGATTTCTGGGCATACAGAGAGTTATTTATGCTGAGATGAAGAAACTTATACAGAGATGGTTATACCTGTGCTGAGATGGGCATACCAGTTCTGAGTTCCAGATAGTGGCCATTTCAGCACATGTATCTCTACTCCCGTGATGTGTATCCATCTCAGCACAGGTATCTCCATGTCAACCATGGCATCTACATTTCAGCATGGGTATAACTGCATCTCAGCCTAGCGATCTCCATATTAGTATAGATAACTCCATCTCAGCCCACATATCTGCATGGCTGCGAACATTACTGCATCTCAGCAGCTTTACATTCATGACAGCCCAGGGATCTCTGTCTCACCACATTTAACTCCATCTAAGTCCAGGTTGCTAACTCAAATTAGGTATCTCTCTCTCTAGGCAGGGATATCCACCTCATCCCCTGATTCTCTACCTTGTCAACTGTATATCCATCTTAGCGCAGGTATATCCATTTAGAAAAGAAAATTCTATCTCTGCACCACCATTTCCAACTCTACACAGATGATTCCATGACATCACAAGTATCCACAACATAAAATGTTTCTATCCTTTTGCTTGGTATTAAAAATTTGAAGGTTTTAACAAAGAGAAAAGAAAGCACCATAATAAAGTGTTAAATATCTTTTCTTTTTTTTTTTTTGAACAATTTTTTTGTTTTTTTACAGTAATCTAAAATGGGTAAACCTGAAAATCAGGGCCTCTCATAGCGGCTTCATTAATTAATATATGATTCAACAATTTTTTTTTTTTTTTTTTTTTTGTGGCTAGACCAGTGATTTTCAAATTCAACAATATTCTATAGTACATAAACAGTAATTAGGGATATTTAGCAATGAGGGAATATATTGATGATTAAAAGTTAATTGAAAATAGAAAACAACATGGAATGTTCACTACAATCACATTTATGTGACTATTCAACCAGGGACTCGGAAGGGATTCCCAGCAATTAAAATAGCATTGTCAGCATTTATAAAAGACATTTTTAAAAAGTTGCCTTTAATATCTTTATACTGTGTTTATAATATAAATTTTAAAATTGTTGAATTTGTACATTTTAAAGCTGAGATGGATTTTTTTTTTTTGCCTCCAGGTAAAGTATGTCTTTCATGGCTAGAATAATCAGCCTTTCCTCCCTCCCCCGCAATGAGTATGTAAGCCTTTCAGCCTGTATTATTATTTTATCTGTTTAAGTGTCCTTGGATAAAAGCCCCAACTTTTCAACACAGCACCATGAAAGATAGGGCTTGCACCAGTTAATTTAGCAAAACTCAGTGGCATAATGACTCATCACTGACCTAAATCAAAGTGATTTCTCCAAGAGATGAGGAGTTGTAAACCTAATCCCTGCTTTTTAATCCTTGACAGGCTAGAGGAAGGAGAGACGGGCTTTAAGAAATAAAATGAGTTCAGTAAGGATTATTCCCTTATTATGCACTACTGGCTGTGCTAAATTATTTAGGGTAGGGAATAAACACTCAGGTTCTGGAGTCCATGATCCTGGGGTTGACTCTAGGTCTACCACTTAACCAGCTGTGTGGCCTTGGGGAAGTTACTCAGCCACTCTCGACCTCACTCTTCTCTGCTTTCATCAAGTTTCAATTATAGGTCAAGCACTGTGATGAGCACCAGGGCAGCTCTGAGGAAAGACAAAGTTACAGTCACTATGATTTACACTAATCAAGAAAATGAGTACATCTTAAACAACTGGAAAAGGAAGATCAATCTAACCCCAAACCCACCAGAGGAAAAGAAACAACCAAAATTAGAGTAGAATTAAATGAACTTGAAAACAATAGAATCATTCAGAAGATCAATGAAACATAAAGTTGGTTCTTTGAAAGGGGGAAACTAACAATTATGAAGGTGGAGATTTTGCTAACATGTTAAAAAGCTTCTGGTTGGCTGACTCCAAGTTATTATGACTTCATCTCACACGAAAAGGGTGAGTAGGTTCTACTCAGGGTTAAAAATAAACTTGAAAAAACACTGAACATGCCCAAGCACCTAACATGCCTGTCTTCTTTTCTCTGGAGAAGGGTAATTGTTCCTAATCTTTTTGAACTCAAGGAAGATAATCTTAGGGACAAAGTGAGATTACTGAATCATCAGCAACACAAAAGGCCTCCTCTCTTGAGTGACCTCTGAAATTACACTTCTAATCCTGGGTATTGGAAGCAAATCGCTGTCACTCTAGAGGTGTCCTGAAACCTGCTCAAAAAATTAGCCAAAGGGCTGTAGCAAGAATAAGCTCTGGAAAGCACAGTGTGGTGTCTGTGGGGCTTGTGCCCCTCTGCAAGGGGGAAACTCAAGTCAGTGGGTCATAAATGCACAGTAAGTCCAAATCCATTGATTCCTAGTACTTAAGACCACGAATAGCTATGTATTCAACCACTGTTCATTCAACTGCTATTGAGGGCCTATCCTGTGCTCTCTCAACTGCCAGACATCTAATACTCAACAACTAATATGTGCCAGGCACTGTTCTAGACTCTGGAGAGACAAAGTGAAAAGGTAAAAATCTCAGCCCCTAAATGACTTATCCTCTAGTTGTGGGGGTTTACTAATAATCTAATAAACATGTATTAGGGTTTTCCTGGGATGATCCCCCTTTGTACATGTTATTCCAAAGATACCATTAATAAGACCTGTTTTCACTTTTAAAAGTATTAGTTTTGAAAGATAAATTATTTGTTCACCCTACTGGTAAGTCAAGAAGAAAAAAGACTGGATTCATCAAAATGGTGACAGCAGCAGCTGCAATTTAAATATGACGCCTGGGAAGAGAATCCGGTTGCTATAGATTGGAGGAAACAGACCAAAGAAGCAACCAAGTCTGTGAGTATAAACAATTATTTTGAAGACTTTGTTCTGAAAGGGATCAAAAAAAGGAACAAAAACTGTTGTGGGTTAAGAGTTTATTTTTATTTTATTTTTATTTATTTATTTTTTATTAAATCATAGCTGCGTACGATCATGGGGCATCATACACTAGCTTCATAGACCGTTTGACACATTTTCATCACACTGGTTAACATAGTCTTACATGGATGGAGCTGGAAAATATTCTTCTTAGTAAAGTGTCTCAAGAATGGAAGACAAAGTACCCAATGTACTCAGCCCTACTATGAAATTAATTTAGGGCTTCCACATGAAAGCTATAACCCAGTTACCATCTAAGAATAGGGAGAAGGGGGAAAGGAAGGGGAGAGAGTTTGTTTTTAGTCTGAAAGAAATGGCAACCTGATTGTACGTTGATAGGATTAATCCAGGGAGAGAAAAGCCTTGATGATACAGTGGGGAGTGAGGAGTGGAGGTAATTGCTGAAAAGCTGGCTTTGAGTAGGAGAGAGGTGAGGGGAGAGCTAGTGTGGATGTGGAGGGAATGGCATGGATAGGAAAGAAGATGACGGGTAGCGCCTGCGGCTCAAAGGGGTAGGCGCCAGCCCCATATGCCAGAGGTGGAGGGTTCAAATCCAGCCCTGGTCAGAAACTGCAAAAAAAGAAAGAAAAGAAGATGACTCATCTATTGTATGAGAAAGATGGGTGGAAGTGCACATGGGTGAATTGATGATGGGTGAATGGGCAGGTGGGGGGATAGATGGATGAGTGGATAGATAAATGGACAGATGATGGATAAACACATGGGTTGGTGAGTGGGTAGGTGAGTGGATGGATGGATGAATGAGATGAGATGGGCACAGATTCAGGTAGGTAGATAGATGTGCCCCCAAGGTGCTGGGGCCTAGAAAGTTTATGCAGAGTCTGCTTAGCTCTGGTTCCCACCAACAAAAATGCAGTTTTTGTTCAGTTTTCAAAATGGGCATGTACAGAAACATATTCGTCACACTTTGTTGAAAATGGTAACAGGAGATTTTCCTGACTGCCTAACTATCCTTTCCCTGAATCTCTGGAGAAGGAGGATTCTGTCTGAAAAAGCAGGTGTCTCTACCATTTCTCAAATAATAGATGGTTAGAGGACAAGAAAAGAGTTAATTAAATAACTTCAGTTTTATCAAGGATGACTGCCTAGGTGCCTTAAACTAAGAAACACGAGGAAAGAAAATTATGTTTAAAAATTAAACTCAGGACACTCAAGATACTTAAGTGAGGTGGATGAGTAAGAATAAAAAACCAAAGTTTTTTTTTGTTTGTTTTGTTTTTGTTTTTGTTTTTTTCCACAGAGAGTAGTCATTACACTTTAGCCCGAGAGTGACGTGAATAGAACTGACAGGAAGGGCTAATGATACCTTAAGACACTATCAGATGGAGTTAGCATGACTCTTCCAAGCCTGAAACCCAAAGGGACTCCAGGTTTGAGCTACAGTCTCTCAGAATAATCCACTTGTAGTTTCCTAAAATCAGGACTCCATGCCAAGATTCTGTTCCTCTGAACCAGCTGTTTCTCCTGCTTAGAAAGTTCTATCTTCTCTTCGTAATTGATAAAAGACCTCTTTAGATTTAGGCTTGCACTCTTGGAAAAATTGAAATTGGGGATTACCATATATACTCGAGTATAAGCTGAGTTTTTTCCGGCACAAAATTTGTGCCGAAAAACCCGAACTTGGCTTATACTCGGGTCATACAGGTTATTTGATTCGGTGGGCGCGCACCTAATCAAATGCACGTAGTCTCCAGTCGTCTTCTGCCCTCTGCTTGAGGGGGCGCTGCTTCAGCTCAGTCCACAAGTCGCGGCTGAACTGAACTGTATTCCACTGAACTATTTAACCCACAATATTTAATGGCACATTTAATTACCCTCACATCAGATACAGCTGAAGCTCTGTTTGGACATACAGATGATGAGGAGGAGGAATCCAGTTTTGAAGGATTT
>CAUYPK010029705.1:0-75259 GCA_963574355.1 Loris lydekkerianus
CACTCAATCCTATAATTCCTCTACTAGGTAAATACCCAGAAGACCAAAAATCACATTATAATAAAGATATTTATACCAGAATGTTTATTGCAGCCCAATTCATAATTGCTAAGTCACGGAAAAAGCCCAAGTGCCCATCGATTCACGAATGGATTAATAAATTGTGGTATATGTACAACAAGGAATATTATGCAGCCTTAAAGAAAGATGGAGACTTTACCTCTTTCATGTTTACGTGGATGGAGCTGGAACATATTTTTCTTAGTAAAGTGTCTCAAGAATGGAGGAAAAGTATCCAATGTACTCAGCTCTACTATGAAACTAATTTATGGCTTTCATATGAGAGCTATAATCCAGTTATAACTTAAGAATATGGAGAAGGGGAGAGAGAGGGGAGGGAGGGTGGAGGGAGGGTGATTGGTGGGATTATACCTGCGGTGCATCTTACAAGGGTATATGTGAAACTTAGTAAATGTAGAATATAAATGTCTTGACACAATAACTAAGAAAATGCCAGGAAGGCTATGTTAACCAGTGTGATGAAAATGTGTGAAACGATCTATAAAACCAGTGTATGGTGCCCCATGATCGCATTAATGTACACAGCTATGATTTAATTAAAAAAAAAATTTCCAAGACCTTGCTCTATTTATGTTCCTGTTTGATAAATTTTTTCACTTTTCCTAGTGGAAGATTACATAGTACCCTATCTGTATTACTATTGTCTTATTACTTTTTGTCATAATATGCATGTTTTACAAATTTATTTCTTTACCTACCTGTTAATTCTTTTAGGCTTTATTCCCTGAATTTTCGTACATGTCTGGCATAGCACCTGACAAAGTGTATGCATAGGAATATTTTTTAGGGGCTGGGTGAGGTGGCTCATGCCTGTAATCCTAGCACTCTGGGAGGCAGAGATGGGTGGATTGCCTGAGTTCACCAGTTTAAGACCAGCCTGAGCCAGAAACACAGACCTCATCTCTAAAAATAGCTGGGCGTTGTGGTGAGTGCCTGTAAGTCCCACCTACTTGGAGGCTGAGGCAAGAGAATCACTTGAACTCCAGAGTTTGAGGTTACTGTGAGCTGTGACGCCACAACATTACCGAGGACAGCAAAGTGAGACACTGTCTCAAAAAAAAAAAAAAAAAGGAATTTTTTTAAATGTATGAAATTGAAAACCTTATAAGGTGAAATGTCTGATTTTAAAGAGAGATTAAATAGACAAAGGGAAAATTTAAAAATTCAAAGTTTCTAAAAATGGTCATCTGAGTTTCTTTGGCAATGGAAGTATTTGTCAAAAATTTGAAATAAATAGTATGATTTTCACTTGTACTTAGTATGAAATAAGGCATTTAATTAAAGATATTATTATTGAATCTTTATCATTCTTTACTGACAGAATAATCTAGTAGCATAAAATAATTTCATTGCTCACTCGTGCATTAAATTAGTACTTATGTCAGTTACCTTTAAATATTTTGATAAGTGCATAGCAGAGCTCTTGGAAAATATTAAAGAAAACTTATGTGACTAAACGTAATAACAGGTATTGTTTAAGAGGCTAACAACTCTAGGCACAGGGGAAAACATATATGACACTTTTGCTTTATATTAACTAGAAATGGATAAAACAAAGCTTTTAGGGCTTCTAATTTTAATGGATTAAAATGACAATAATAAACTTTGAATAAATAAATGGAGAACAGAGTATAAACATATGTGAATTATCCCCGCCAATTTCTCCCATAAATATTTCTTAACATACTTTTGCCTGACCATTATATGTTGATTGCTGCTTAACTTGGTGTGTATTTAAAATGGCTTTTTTAGTGTTTTTATTGTTATCATTATGATTCTTTTCTCAAACATTCAATTATAGTATAGCACACCTTTATAACTAAAATAAAATACTAAAAATATTTATTTAAAAAGTCCACGTCTCACACATGATGACTGGTGGAGAGAGGGAGGCCCCCACTATTTCGGTGCTGCTGTCACTTTCTGTCACAAGAGTCTGGAACACTGCTGTGGGAATGCTGTCTTCCTACATCTAGAATCAGTTTATGTTGATGACCACATTAAAATGACTCTGATTTGCTCTCCTGCCTTCTTGCTGGCCACCAAGGAATAATAAAACCTTGTCCCTAGGGGCTACTGCAGGGGCTGGGGCCTGGCTGTACCCTTAATAAATGCACCTACTTCCTGAAGCCACCTCAGGGCAAATGTCACTGGCAGCCCTTCTCCCCAGGGACATCCCCTGACTTTCATTTCCCTGATGGCAGGAAGTCACCAGGCCTACTCCTTCTGGTTACACCTGGAGAGACCTCTAGACCTGGAGGGCTGGTTTTCATCAGAGGAGGTGACCCTCAGGCACAATCTGCTTATGAAAAATTCTGTTGGGCCAGGCGGGGCATGGTTGGTGATTCATACCTGTAATTTTAGCACTCTGAGAGGCTGAGGCAGGAGGACTGCTTGAGCCCAGGAGTGTGAGGTTGCTGTGAACTTGGCAGAGGACATGGCACTCTTGCCTGGGCAACAGAGTGAGACCCTGAGACACACACACAAAAATTAAAAATCCTGTCGGGACAGTGTCAGTCTCTTACTCTTATCCCTTAGCAAGGATCATACCATTTCTGTGTTTCAGCCCCAGTACTGAGAAACACATGGGCAACAAACACTGGACTGTAACTTAATGGTGAGAACAGGCATAGGCGGCAATGAAAAAAATAAAGAAGGAAAAGAGTCCTTGGGTTATTCAGAGCCACGGCAAAGGTGGCTGGATTGGTCAAATCCTGTCTCTGCGCCTCAGTCTTGGCATTTCGTTCTGACCAACACTGGGCCGTGTTCCCACTTTCATGTCAACGCAGACCCTTTCAGATCTGTTTGGTGTGATCTTGTTGGGTGGCATTTTCAAATGTCTTAAATTGCGTATCCAGCAGGACAGATTTGACTGGAATGATGTGGTTGCCATGGTACTCAAAAGACAGCTTCCAGAAAAGAAATGTATCTCCTTCACAAACAGAAGTAAAAACTGAAAATAGAGAGAGTGTCATATTTTCTCTCCAGAAATTGAGGACAAGACATACAGTATATGTTAGTAAAATGCAAAGTCTAATTTTAGGTTTGATAACTTCCTTATTACTTGAAATCTAATCTATGTATTGAGTTTTAATTATGACTTTGGCCATTGCATGAGTCATAATCATCACTGCTCTAACTCAGTCTGGGGAAGAAGTCAATATTCTAATATTTTAACGTTCTGGTATGAGCAGTTTCATGAACCTACTCACCACACTCCGCCTAGATTTCTACCCACATGTATACTATTTTTAGATCTAAGTACCATATGGGAATTAAACTGCATGGAGGATTCACAGTGCAGTTTCTAGAAGGTTTGAGCTGGATGAAAATGTTGTCTGATGGTCTCAATTTACAGATGAAGAAAGGACAAGATGTAAATGGTTATCTAGTTTATCCAGCCAAGCAGGTGACTAGAAATAAAACCAGCCCATGCCTGTCCACCCTCGTTAGTATCCTTGCATTTTCTTGTAGATTTCTTATGCCTCCTTTATCGCTCCGAACACAAGAAACACATCAGACAGGCTAGTCTACCAAAGGGGGAGTCTTAGTTCTGAATAATAGGTGATTATCTCTACAATTCACCCTTGAAAACTGAAGTAATAGTTTTGCTTCCAAGGCTTCTGTTCTCAAAAGGGTTTAAGGCATGGGGCATGGTGACTCATGGCTATGATCCCAGCACTCTGGGAGGCTAAGGCAGGTGGATCCCTTGAGCTCGGGAGTTCAAGCCTGAGCAAAAGCAAGACCCTGTCGCTACTAAAAACAAAAAGTACCCGGGCACGGTGGCAGGCTCCTGTAGTCTCGGCTACTCTGGAGGCTGAGACAAGAGGATCACTTGAGCCCAGGAGTTTGAGATTGCTGTGAGCTGTGATATCACGACACTCTACCCAGGATGACATAGTGAATCTCTGGCTCAAATAAAGAGAATGTTAAGGGACCTTGAGATGATCTAGAATGATCTTCTATTTTTCTGTAGATTGCAAAATCTGGAAAATTCTATATTGCAAATAATTTTGCTATGTCTGGATGTCTCTGCATCTGAGCCAGTCTTTTAGGGATGAGATACACCACGCCTTTACTAGTAACTAATAACCTGTTGGAAAATGTGCCATAAGTTGTTCTAAAAAAAAAAATGTAAAGTATACAAACAGCCAGCTCATTACACTTGACTGTGATAGAACTGTAAGTTCATGTCATTTAATTTTTTTTTTTTTTCTTTTTGAGACAGAGTCTCACTCTGCTGCCCTGGGTAGAGTGTCCTGGAGTCATAGATCACAGCAACCTCAAACTCCTGAGCTCAAGCAATCCTCCTGCCTTGGCCTCCCAGAGTACTGGGATTATAGGCATGAGCAACAGTGCCCAGCCACGTCATTTAATTTTTACCTCCCAGGGCTACTGAAAATTATTTGTCCTGTCTAGTTGACCTGGTTAACAATTCCATGATCACTATACTACAAATGCTTTCTCCCCTCTTTCAGTCTTCAGAGTCTCTGTTTGTTACCGTGGCCTGTGTATTAAGGGAAGGGAAACTGAAAGAAATAAAATTACTTGTAACTAACTTAAGCAAAAGGAAATTTTCTGCTTGATATTCAAAAGCTCATGACATTGTAAGGAGGGCAGAGAAACAGCCTTGAAGAGGACCAAACAAAGGCAGCCTTGGTAGCCAAAAAGTGGGGGCTCAGGGGATGGCTCTTTGGCAGGGTCGGGACAGTCCCACCCTTCCCCTATTCTTGCCCTGTGGTTCCAGGTCCCAGGAGCAAACCTTCCAGCTAATCTTAGGACACATGTCTGTCCTTGGACGCATGGGGTGGTGAGAAGCAAGATCTATCCACTTCAGCTTGGAGGATTAGAGGCAGATTTCACGTTTCATCATGCACAGGTCATGTCACAAAAGGAACACAAAAGGTATTAAGGTACCATTTGGAAAACAACAATTGTTCAGTGATCTTTGCTACGTTCTTTCTAATTCTTTGCAGATGGCCAGGACTCTGGTTTATTGAAAAGATGAATGCCAATTGAAGTGAGCTGTATCAACTTTCCTATTCTCCCATTTTTCTATCCTATTTCAAAACAAGGATCCCTTGTTTTCAAGCCTACTTAACTTTTTTTGGAAATTACTATATCACAAATACTATTCTTTGTCATTGTCAACCTCATCATTACCATCTTGTTCCTGCTGATTTTTAAAGATCTTCATTTCCTCATTTCCAAATATGTATATATGTAAAAGATGATTCTCTTTCTTGAAGTTGCCTTCCAATCTCTCCAATTTCTCTGTGAAAGTGTCAGAAGTGTAGGCCACACACACTAGCTTTGCTCCTTCTGCAACTGCTCCTTTCACTCTGCTGTGCACGGCAGGCCTGAAACTGTTTTCTTAAGTCAACAGGGAACTGTCTCAATGCAAACAGTCCTTCATCCAGCCTCACTCTCACTGAGCCCTTAGAACTCTGTTGGTCATGTGTCTTTTCTTGAAAAAATGTTACCTGTTTTGTTGCAGGATTATGTTCTACTTTTATTTATTATTATTATTATTATTATTTATTATTTTGAGGCAAAGTCTCACTCTATCCCCTAGGTAAAGTGCCATGGTGTCATAGGTCACAGCCATCTCAAACTCTTGGGCTCAAGTGATCCTCCTGCCTCAGCCTCCTGAGTAACTGGGACTATAGGTGCCCACCATAACACCTGGCTACTTTTGCTATTTTTAGTAGAGACAGGGGTCTTGCTCTTGCTCAGGCTGGTCTCAACTCCTGAGCTCAAGAGATCTTCCCGCCTGGTCCTGCCAGAGTGCTGAGATTACAGGTGTGAGCCACTATGCTGGGCTTTACATTCTATTTTTAAAATGTCTCTGACCTCTTGTTTTCTGTCTGTATCCCAGAACATTTTGCTTCTCTAACACATTATATATGTGGGTGTTCATCAATGATATGTCTTTACATTTTGTTATCTCTTCTGTTTCTTTATACCCCAATCTTTACTGACCTGGAAAGACAGAAAGGTGCACAGCCCGGGGTCTCCCTGCTGTAAGGAACATGATGGTTCGTTTTCTCATGTGTGTCAATATGCTTCTTTCGTGGAAGTTACTGTTCTTTACTTTTTAGACTATTTGTGTATTTTGCTCTAGATTATAATTTTGTGGAGTTTATGGAACTCATTACTTTGTTGTATGACAGGTGCCTAATAAATAATTATTAAAACAATGGTAATACAGTGGAAAACACATTCTTATAAAAGTCTGTAGGGAAGTGGACTGTAATAGAAACAGAAAGATAATGAAGCAATACTTTGTGGCACAATAAGGTATTATGAATAATGTTACCACAATTGTTCAATGAGATTCTCAAATTATAAATATTTAGATTTATTTCCATATGGGAAGGAGACCAAGACAATTTCACCTTCCACTATCTCTTTCAAATATTAAGGGTCCATTGTAAAACTAAATATCCCAGAAATGAATGGAGAAGCAAAATTTTTAACAAAATGTAAGTACCTGTTTTGGGGGGAAAAATGAAATGAATTCATTGGTAATTATTTAGCCACCCATGAAAAAAAAAGAGCTGATTCTTTGTATCTTTGACTTATTATGATCAATTAATTTATAGCTTGATCACATTTTTTATCAGAAAGTATTTCTAATTGATTTTGTGAAGAATATTATAAAAACATAACGGCATAGCAAATACAGTTCGTATGTATTTTCAAGTGTGAACAGCCAACTCTTATAGAATAAAAGGTGATTGTTCTCTGTAATTCTAATTTAAACAATATTTTACATACTTATTTTTCAAAATATGAAGGGGGTGAAAGTGTTTCTGTGACATGGACACCTCAGATGAAGCTGAAGTAAAGCCTTGGAATGTGCCTGTCACCAGTGCCCAGCTGACCGGATTTTTTTACCCTGCTTTCCTTTCTCCCTCCCCCTTTTTGGCTTCATTGTTTACTGGAAAAAAATTGCTTTATGTGTCTTTGTGCCCTTGGGTGCCTGTCCTTTAGCTCCAATTATTAGTGAGTACATGAAGAGGCAACCCTAACCCTAATCTCGAGATACTTCATACAAAATATTTTCCTGTCTTCTTCACTTCCTTCTCCTTGTATTTCAAACTTACTGATAATTTTTCAGTAGAAGTAAAATTAGAAATGCGAAGTATTTAATAGAGGAATCCCTTAATGTGACATCTAAATGTGACTTCTAGGTAAACAATTGTTTATTTTAAAGCCTTGCTGATGTTAACTCATTAAGCCGAGGAAGCACTCACATTTGCCTTCATTAATCCTCTGAAAATTAACATCTGTCTTTCTGGCTATCCAATTTAACATAGCTGTAACATTCATACAGACCCAGAAAAAACAAAAAATTGAAAATATGCTTTAATATTTTATCCTTCTTCCAAAAAATACCTTAAGTAAGATCTCCAGGTATCTCTTTTATTTTCCATTAAACAATTGTTTCTTTTTAGCCTTCTGTGAAGATTAATTAGCTTTATTTCTAAAGATGGGGAATATAATTTAATCAATCCTAGGAGGGCTTGTTAGAGAGAACTCTAATGATAACATTTTGGTTTCACAGAAGTGCAAATTTTAGAATCTGATTTTCACAGGAAGGTTATACCATCTGTCTACATGTTAATTTGTTGCTTTAGACGCATTAACTTCTTTGCACCTTTTGTTTGTCACATAGATTTTGGCTTTGTTTACATATTAACCCTTGTGTGTCTAAAATAGCATTGAAGAACATTTATTCTACAATAATACAGCTTTAAAGACAAGAGTAACAATTAATACTATATTTCCTGCAAATGAAGAAATGTACAAGGGTCTGACAATTAAGTTTGTGAACTTGTGACCCTGCACTTACGCTGGCAGCACTGTACAAACTACTTGGTAAGATTTTATACCCTTGATCTGTTAGTGTCTTATAGCTGTGTTCATGTAGACTAGTGGCAATCTCTTGCCGAGTGGGGTTCACTATTGTTGTTGTGTGTTTTTGTGTGTTGTCCCAAGAATGTCAGAGCTTGAATTATAGCAATGAACAAACATTTGTAAATTTCTTGTTACATTTGGCAACAGTGGAAATGAAATCAAGGACATGTTAGTCCAAGTTTATGGGGACAATGCCATGAAGAAAATGTCAGTGTACAAATGCATTAAATGTTTTTCTGAGACAAGAGAAAGCAAGACTAATGAAGAGAGGTCATAGTGGCCAGTAATGAGCAGAACTGATGAAAATATTGCAAAAATTCATCAAATTGTGTATCAAAGTTGTCAGCTGACTGTCAGAAGCATGGAAGACTAAGTAACATCGGTAGAGAAACAGGAAAATCTTAACTGAAAACCTTGGCCAATAACTCATGGCTCTTGCATTACAACAAGGTACCAGCTCACACAGCACTGTCCTTCAGGGAATCTTTAGCCAGTACACAAATAACTGTATTGCAACACCCTCCCTACTCACCTGACCTGGCTCCAATGAATTTTTTTCTTTACCCATAGATAAAGGAAATATCAAAAAGGAAGACATTTTGATGACCTTTGGAACATCAAGGGTAATACAATGACATCTCTGACAGCCATTCCAGAAAGAGTTCTAAAAGTGCTTTGAAGGGTGGACTAGGCACTGGCATTGGGTGCAGAGCTTTCTGCATTGAAGGAGACCCAATGATATTCCACAATGAAGGATGGAGCGCTTTTCCTAGGATGAGTTTGAGAACGTAATTGTCAGACCTCATTGAATGTTTTTCTAATTCTCAAAGAATGTTGAGTAGAGAGAGTTCTCTTAGGTGACCTTTAGAAATATTTTAATCTCTCTGCCTCAGTTTTACCTACTTTAGTTTGTGTGATAATTCACCATACCTACTTTGTAGGAATATTTCAGTGCTTTCTTGGCAAAAGCCAAGATGGCTGATGCCTCAGAGAGAAAGGAATGAATTAAAGAAGACTTAGAACAATTTTAGCACGTGTCCTGAAATAGAGGAAAGGGTTGTGAGTCTGGAGTGAAATAGTGAGGGAGGGATGGGGAGATCTGAGTGTTCAGGATGACAGGATGGTGTGGAGTAGGGCAGAGAGGGGTAGGACTGAAAGACACAGCCCGCTCCACCGATGAACAGGCATCTGCATAAACTGTGGACAGAGATAAAACCCTGAGCTATTCTAGTATTGACTGAATGCGCTCACTTGCCTAATTAACAAGGAGAAAAGGGAACGGCCAGCAGACAAAAAAAATGAATATGTAGAATCTCTGAGGTTACAAGAACAGGGAAAAAATGCATAGAGTGACTGTATTTCATGCACTATAATTATAAATTCCAGTGAGTGAACCAGACATTTTCTCTGGGATGCAGATGTCAGAGACAAAGCAGGGAGCCTTAGTGATAAAATGGTATATGATTTCTTTGGGGAATATCTGGAAGAAAAAAAGGGAATAAAATATTTCATCTGTTCCTGCAGCAAAAATTGTGAGCAAATCACAGATGCTCTCATACAAAATAGTCACTAGAGATTATGTGAATCTAAAATTAAGGGAATATAATGCTATAAATTTTGTACAAAGACCCTGGTAAGACAATGTTCCTTTATAGGGGAAATACCAGGAAAGATAATCTTTGGAAGGAAGAAGTCAGAATAACATATTAGTAAAGAAAATCAGTGTGTTTCTCTGGAATGGTGTTTTGTTGTTGTGGGTCTTTCTACATAAATGAGATATTTACATGAAGAAATCTTTAGGAAATGACCTTTTCCCCTAGAATTTACTGTATGTTCTACACAAGAAGAGTTACCTTGTTCATTTAGTCTTCCCCTCAAATTGATTGAAATATTCAGGGCCATAATTAAGCTGAAAAACTTCTGCATAGCTAAGTACAAAATTAAAGCAAATATACAACCCTCAGAATGGGAAAAGATATTTGCAAGTCATGAATCTGACAAAGGGTTAATAACTAGAATGTAAAGAGAACTCAAATGAATCATCAAAAAAGAGTAAACTATCCCATCTATCACTGGGCAAGAGACACGAACAGAATTTTCCTAAAGAATACAGATGAATGGCTAACAAACATATGATAAAATGCTCATCATCCCTAATCATCATTTTTTTTTTTTTGTAAGTCAAAACTAGCCTGAGATATCACCTACCGCCAGTGGGAATGGCCCCGACCACAAAGTCCCTAGGCTGTAGCTGCTGGTGTGGAGGTGGACAGATGGGAACACTCTTACATCGCTGGTGGGACTGCAAACTAATACAGCCTCTTGGAAAGAAGTATGGAGAATCCTCAAGGAACTCAAATTAGACCTCCCATTTGATCCTGCAATCCCACTACCAGGCATCTATCCAGAAGGATAAAGACATTTGCACTAGACTGTTTATCACAGCTCAGTTTACAATTGCCAAGATGTGGAAACAACCTAAATGCTCACCAACTCAGGAATGGATTAACAAGCTGTGATATATGTATACCCTGGAATACTGTTCAGCCATTAAAAAAGATGGAGACTTGACATCTTTTGTATTAACCTGGATGGAGTTGAAACACATTCTTCTTAGTAAAGTATCAAGAATGGCAAAGCAAGTATCCAATATCCTCAATGCTAATATGAAGCCTGTAGACGAACCAGAATATGCCCACACAAGAGAGAAACTCTATTCAATTCAAGTGGGGGAAGGGGAATAAGGGAGGGTGGAGGGTGGAGGGGGGTGAGGAAGGGGGTCCCACCTAACGGGCATGTCACACCTCCTGGGGGCAGTACCCAACTGCAACAGGGACTTCACCTAACAAATGTAGACATTGTAATCTAATGGTTTGTAGCCTCTTATTAATCTAAAATGAAAAAAAGTATTCAGGGACAAAAAATAGCCATCTGCTCAAGAGAAATAGGCAACCACTGGAGAGAGATTTTCCTGGCTTTTCCCCTGGAGGTTCTATGTAGTTGGGACAGGTGTGGAAGTGATCAGGTGATCTCTGCAGTTTGCTATTGTTTGCTCTGCTCGCTTGACATTAAAAAGATAGAAAGGGCGTCAACATGAATGGTCAGCAGAGATCAGAATACAAGCATTTTCCTTAAATCTGGCGGTTATGAAAAATGTTTTTATGTCCTGTTCTATACTCTCAGTAATGAGTGATGACTATCCTTATCCTCTGCTCTGCAGTGTTTTACTTTTGAAGTTCGCTAGCAGTATTGCTCACTTGAATTTTTTAATAACAACTTTTCTTTAGCGGGATTAGATTTTGGATATTTCAACCCCTTACAGGAGGCATGCTTATCAGAATGGGTAGAAAAATCACATCGTGGCCATTCCTTAACTCTGGCCGGGCTTTGTAGAGAATCTGCCTTGAGGAATTCTCTCCACCAAAGCTGGTGAAGAGTCAACTTTGCCACGCTGCTTCTTAAAAATCTATTGAACATGTTCATTGTGAAAATTAGAGGACACATTTTGGGTCAAGTTTGGACACATGATAGAGAAAAATGTATGTGATGATTGTGATCCTTTAGGAATCTTTTAAAAATAAATTTTAAAAGGATATGCTTTTATGTGTCATAATCATAGGAATCAGAACACTGACTTATAGATGACTTTTTCTCCCCCATCTCTCAAAGTGAATCCTTTCAGAGCACAGCCTTGCCACAAGTGAGGTAGTATGACTGTAAATGAGCCCTAGGGTACTGTTTTTTCATAGAGCTTCATACTTATATCCTATTTGTAAGTGTAAATATGTAAATTCATATTTTCAGTTTTAGGGAAAACACTTTGATCTCATATAGTTTCTTGGTTCATTGATATCTAGAGTAGTAGGTATTTAAATTAATTATAGATAAAAACACAAGAATTGCTTATTAAAATTTGAAGAACATTGATAATATATATAGCAGAAAACATTCTATTACCTATGCAACACCCCATAAATATTTAAAGCATATAAACACCATGGAACAAGATAAATTATTTAGTAGGATGTATTTGTAATGGAACTGAGTGCACGAGAATTAGGAAACTGAAAATTTGAACAGTATGTTAGGTCTGTCTTTGATTGGGTGTGGAATAACTAAATAGGTATGGGCATTTCACAACCAGCCCGGGGAAGAGCAGCTTTAGAAAGTCATTTGGAAGATTGTTCAGCCTCCTTGCCCCAGATACTTTATAGCAACGAGAATGAAGTTATCATTTTCACAGAACTAACTCTGGTCTTTCATGTCCTCCAAACTCCACGAAATTGCTCACACAGACAGACCTTTAACTAATTAAATACCACACAACCATTCTGTGTGTAAGACTTTTATCTCTTCTTTCCGTGCTTTTGGAAAGTTTTTAAAATTACAAATTCAGTTTCTCTAATAATTACTGTTTTGTGCTGTTCAGACCATCTGAATCTTCCTGCGACCTCCGTCCAAGTTATCAAGTACGTGGACATGTTGTCCGTGGAACCCCTTTACTATTCTTTGACCATCTGTGGCATTAGTAGCCATGACTTGTCTTTTGTTTCTGACATCACTAATTTGTGTCTTTTTTCTCCTTTGTTCTTGGAGAAACTGGCTAAAGTTTCATTCATTTTACTGATTATTCTTGGGAGCCTCAGTGCTCTGCTGGGGAGTCAAGGCCGACCCTGGGTGGGTCTCCGCGCAGCTGTCCTCCCTCAGATCCCTTTAACTCAGGCTGTTTAGGTCTCTTTGCTCTCCCAGTTTAAGGCCTTTCACTCAGACAGGTCAGCAGACTCTCCTGGGATTTCCTTCCCTGTGCCGTGCCCTCAAATGTCCTCACGAGTGAAAACTGAGCGGCTCTAAATCTCCCCCCATTTGCGTGTCCTCTCTCAGGGGTCTACGTCTTTGTTTCAAGCCACCCTGTGTCATGGAAACTCTTGTTTTGTATTTTTTGTTTGATCTTGGATTCTTTTGGGTGTGAAGACGTATCCAGTCCTAGTCTTGCCCTGAAGCAATGACCTCTACTGGTCATTGATTAGATGGTTCTTTTCCTCTTAAATCCTAGGATTTTTATGTTTACTCATTCACTGTTATTAGATAAAAGCAATTTGTTTAGAGGACAGGTCTCACTCTGTACCCTGGGTAGAGTGTCACAGCTCACAGCAACCTCAAGCTCCGGGGCTTAAGCGATCCTCCTGCCTCAGCCTCCCAAATGGCTAAGACTACAGGTGCCCACCAGCATGCCCAGCTGGTCTTTATATTTTTAGTAGAGACAGGGTCTCGCTGCTGCTCAGGCTGGTCTTGAACTCCTGAGCTCCAGGAATGCCCCCACCTCAGCCTCTCAGAGTGCCCAGATTACAGGGCTGAGCCACCACGCCTGGCCTAAAAACAAGGCCTTATGAAATTAGACTGACTTTTTTCTTCCTTTTGTTCAAGAAGTTTTAGGTAATTTCTGGTGACACAGCTCTATCTTTTCATCCCTCTTGAAGACTTCCTCCTTTTATTTCTTTTTTGTTTTTAATTCTTTTTCTCAGAAACTGATGATCTCAGGGTCTTTATCTCAGATATGTTTATCTTCTGTTATCTGGTGTGGACACAGACGTATCTGCAAAATATGTTCCACTTTGTTCAGGAACATTTGCAGTTAACCTGGGCGTCTTTTCATTTTTTGAGATGTTTAAATCAATTGCCAGCTTGTATTAAGTGGGTATCTCTGGTTTGAATTTAAATGTACCAGTTATAACATAGGGGGCTGTAACAAGCTGGTCAACATACAGAGGTGGTCATCATGAGGAACTTGGCCTGCTGTGCTGATATGTGTGGTGCATGGCCATCCAGTCTATGAAAATCAGGCCATCGTGAGGAGGAGGTTGCTATGGAGGTCTACTGTATAGTGTATAAATACTCTTTGATAATGACAGAACAGTATTTAGGCTTACAGCAAGTGTTTGAACTTGTTAAGAGGGATTAACATTTTTATTTTTGGTAATCAAGGGATATTAATATCATCGTATTTTCACATAAAAGTACTGCTTAGAAATAAAACTTCAGAGAGATGTGTTGTGAGTTCTCAAGTTGCCACGACTCATATTTGTTGGGCATTTTTCTTTCCTTTCTTTTTTGCTTTGTTTTGTTGTTTTTAATTCCTTAAAACCTAACCCCTTACACAAAAGCATGGGAGATTCTACTGGTAATCTTATTAATTCTTTGTAAAGAGAAATCAAGATTTTCTGATTACTTCTTGATCTCATTGTTCCTGTGGTTTTGCAAAGCTAAGAGGAAAAAAGGACTTGTTTGAGTTCCCAGTTATTTTATGATTTATTCTGCACTCTGACTTGAGACTTCCTTAATATTGTGAAAAGCTTCAACTCAATTTTTTAGTGAAGGTTAGGTAAAAAGGAAGAAAAAAAAGTCTTCTTTTTAGTTAGTATTTCTTCTTTGTTAGTATTTTCTTGCAAACCTTTAGCGCTAGAGTTTTTTATCTTGAGTGATCTTTTTGACATCATGCTCAAACAAGCCTAATTTCAATAGTTTTTGTGAATTGAAGTGAAATAATCATTCTAAATATGTATTACTTATAAAGGATAAAAATAGTAAATTATTCTTAAGGTGTTTTAATCTCTTTGAACTAAGGTAGTTTGAAAAATTTTCCCTAAATTATAAATAATTGGGGAAAATAGGCAATTAACTGTATGATTCAATTTTCTTCTGTAGTTCTTTATAACAAGGCTTTTGTAGGATTCATGTAACTCAAAGGAAAGGATGTTACATCTGAGAGGAGGTGGTGCTGGTCATAACTAGATGGACCATTTGTAGTGGAACGTTAATGAGAAGAAAGAAATGTTCATTATCTATTCAGAACTTTGCTAGATATTACATAATGTATCCATTGCTCTGAACGAAGTTATTTCCATATTGCTATATAGATGTATGAAATATTTTATTTGATTAGCATTTCTGCATTTTCATTGACATTTCAAAATTTCCTCCGTCATGTTTTCCTGAGAGCAAAACAGACTTTTCTATTTATGTTTTGAGGAAAATATGATACTCAACAAATGGAAGAGAAAATTAAATGCTGCCTAATGGGAGCTCCAGAATTATTTTTCGGTTCTGTTTGTTTTTGAAAAATGAGCCCAAGGACATTTCATTTTATTTGTTTGTTTGTTTAGACAGAGTATCACTCTGTCACCCTGGGTAGAGTCTCATGGTGTCATCACAGCTCACAGCAACCTCCAACTCCTGGGCTCAAGCGATCCTCCTGCCTCAGCGTCCTGAGTAGCTGGGACCACAGGTGCCCGCTGCCCCTGCTGGCATGTACATTGATTATTAATATGAACTCTTAAGGACTTAGTCTGAAGGGGCTTGGAATGAAGATAGAAAATGACACAACAGGGGACATTTCCTTTTTTCTTTGTCATCTCTAATGAAGCAGAAATTTATTAGAATTTCCATTGGAATAAAGAATGAGGCAAGAACGTGGAGGGGTCTGTGCTCAGAGAGAAGACTTAAATTTTTAAAAGCCAATCTTTATTTGGTCTCACGACTCATTCATCTCTGTAAGTATCCCTCATTCTTCAAGTTCCTTTTCCCTACTCTCTTTTAAAAATGTAGGTCTTCCACCAGTTCCAGTTATTTTTCACCCCCTGTCCTCTCAATCTTTTCTCCTTCTGGTTCCCACACAGTCCCAGCAATAACACCCAGTGCTAGGAATACAGATTTCTCCTCTGGCTCATCCTTTTATAATCATCTAATAAGATGGCTAAAGTGTGCTCCCCCGGGAGCTTGTTTTCTTGCATTTGTCTCTTACGCCGAATTCCTGCTCTGACTCATGTCTTACCATCCAGTCACTTCCCGAGGCTGACACCTTCCTTTCCTGCTGCCCCACCCTGTGTGCGACTACTGTCCTCTTTCCGCTTGTTTGTAGAGGTGCCACTGACACATGACTGTTGCGTAAAACAGATTTTACTGACGCTGCAAGACAATGGAGAAAGTTCACAGTCCAATATAGAAGACAGAAATCACTCAAATCCACCATGGTACTGAAAACTGAACAGCACCGGGGATGTGAATTGAATTTCTATAATGGATTTGCAAGTTACCACTCCTTTGTCCCTTTTGCCACCTGTAGGTGTGGCCAACTGTGTCAGTCTGAGAGCAAGCAGGTGACCTTTCCTCTTGTTCCACAGCCACTGTGTCTTGCTCCCTGTTTTACGTGGAGAACAGATCCTCTGGCCTCTGCAGTACAACCTGAATGTTACTCCCTCCAGTTGCATATCACAAGTGTTTGAATATTCATTTGGAGGCCACAGCCTCCAGCAAGCAAAGGCGTGGGCACAAGGAGAGGGCTAAGTTACCTGCTGTATCCTTGGAGGAGCATTTCTGCTAAGAAACATTGTGGAAAATAGGACAGGGACAGGCAGAATGAGCATAAAGTTCCTGTGCAATATAAATAGTTGTTACAATTTTATGGCCACCCTGTATATTATGTTATGTATAAATGATACCTTATATTACATTTAGATATATGAGCTTGGACAATTAAGTTCGAGCACTCATCCTAGAAAAAGTGCTTCAAACCTCATTGCAGAGTATTAGTGCCTGGTGTGGAAGCTCTTTAAAAAAACTACTATTAAATCTATAAATATTTATAAAGTTAGTTAAAAATTGATACTTTTATACATGGAAACAATTATCAAGCAAGAACATTTTTGGAAGTTCTGGACCATCGCCCTGTTAATAGAACACTTGAATAACAAACCAAAGTCCGAAATCGAGAGGCTTACCACTTCTCATCTGAATCTGGATCGTACAGATGCATTCTCTCATTGTTTTTCTCACTTTCCCTTTTATTTACACACAGATATTACTTTTATATACACACAGGTATAAATAAAACTTCAAATTGTTACTGTCCCTTTGCTTAACAACAGTAATATTTAGTAGGTATTTATTAGGATATAAGAAAACAGTATTTGTTACTATGTACAAAAGTCATGTGCTAAGAGCATTGCGCACATTATCCTTGGAAATTGCAGACCATTCCTCCATGGGAGGTAAATTGTTCATATTCTCATGTTAGAAGTAAGGGATCTGAAGCTAGGGCAGGATTGTAACTGTCCAAAATCACCACAGTTAGTCCAAGGTCAATTTTGAACTGGATTTGCATTGGTGACTCCAGTGTCTAAATTATAATGTATTTTCAGATAAACTTTTAAAGGTACTAACCACAACTTACTTTGGCGCCTTGCCCCCAGAAGTTTACATACCATACATATTTCATTTTAAACACTATAAGACAGTTGGATAGTTTTTTAACTTAAGTGTAAAGCGAGACATGAAGATCTGGGGCTTCCATGCAGGAACTCATTCATCTGATGAGTCCCCAGAGGAAGGAAACATTTCATTCCATTGGCTTTCGGAGGTAAATGGAAATGTATTCACATGGGAAAAGGCTTTTCATTAGGGGCTGCTGTATTTGAAGCTACGGAGGGCAGACAGCTACAAAACAAGCTGTCATTAAAAATTATACTTTACTGCAAATGTTCAAAGAGACAGTTTCAGCACGAGGCTGCTCAGAGTCACCAGGATTACAGCCTGGGTGTTTTGACAGCTACTCAAGAAAGCGCTGTGAGCTTCTTGCCAATTAACAAGGGAGAAAAGAACTAGAGATGCAAAGTGGTAAGCAAAGACAAATGAAAACATGCACTTAGGAGAGTTCAAGAATTTAATATTTCACTTGCAGAATGCTGTTCTCGGTTAGAAAATTACCGCAGCTCCCTTATCCATGAGGACTGGGTTCCAAGACCCTCACGAGGGACATGTTTTGCATCACAAATTTGATGTCTTTTCTATCTCCACAAAGCTTTTATCATACACAGTGGCCATAACTTTTACAGTCTGAGGTGTGACGACATACCTAATACACATTTTCCTTCTTCACAATTCCATGGATAGAAGATTTATCCTATTTCTTTTATTTATTTATTTTTTTTTTAGACAGAGTCTCACTATGTTGCCCTCAGTAGAGTGCTGTGGCGCGTCACAGCTCACAGCAATCTGAAACCCTTCCTCAGCCTCCCAAGTAGCTGGGACTAAAGGCATCCGCCACTATGCCTGGCTATTTTTGTTATTGTTGTTGTTGTCATTGTTGTTTAGCAGGCCCAGGCTGGTTCAAACCCTCCAGCCCTGGTGTATGTGGCCAGCGCCCAGCCACTGAGCTATAGGCACCGAGCCAAAAGACTTATTCTTATCATAGATCTTAGAGATGTAGCATATGTGGGTTTTTTTTTTTTGTTTGTTTTGTTTTTTCTTTTCTTATGAAGTCAAGAACTGTCACCTTTTCATTGTCATCTGCTTTGGGGACATTACAAAGTAAAATAATGCTTCCTTGAATATCCATCTATGATGTAGCTTTGTAGAGTAGAAAAAAAGCTGGATATAGAAATATGAAGAACTATGTGTATCCATTTTATGGCTGCCTAACATGTAATGTTTGTGAACATCAAATACGTCACCTGGGGTGGCCAGGCACGGTGGCTCAAGCCTGTAATCCCAGCACTCTGGATGGCTGAGGCAGGTGGATTGTTTGAGCTCAGAAGTTTGAGACCAGCCTGAGCAAAAGTGAGACCCCACCTCTACTAAAAATAGAAAAACCTAGCCAGGTGTTGTGGTGGATGCTTGTAATCCCAGCTACTTGGGAGGCTGAGGCAGGAGTATCACTTGAGCCCAAAAGTTTGAGGTTGCTGTGAGCTGTGACTCCACAGAGCTCTACTGGAGGAAAGAAAGTGAAACTCTCAAAAAACCATCACCACAACGACAACAATAACAAAAAAACCCCAAATACCTCACCTATGAAAAAAACATTGATAACAGTATCTGCCTTTTCCATATTATGTAGGGTTGCTTTAAAGACCCAAGTCAGTTACATAAAAACACCTTTAAAGTATGTGATGTATTATGTATTATTTCAAATAGCACAGTACAAATTATTTTACATAGATGAATGTCAAATTTCTTTTGGAGAACCTTTAAACTTAGGAAGCCTTGGAAGCGTA
This sequence comes from Loris lydekkerianus, assembly GCA_963574355.1. NCBI lineage: Eukaryota > Metazoa > Chordata > Mammalia > Primates > Lorisidae > Loris > Loris lydekkerianus. Next base: position 19,050 of record CAUYPK010029705.1, read on the forward strand.
ACCCCCCAAAAAAGGAATTCTGCACAAAAAATGCTATTTCCATAGGGACGGGAAGCCATTTTTCTAGAATAATCTTAAGAGTTTTATCTATGCAACACCCAAAAGTACTAAATTTTAATTCCCAGAACTGAGTAGGAATGTAAACCAATCTCCTATATAAGATAATATTGATTTCTTAATTCTTTAAATAAAAAAATGATTTTGGCTCATGTTTATTCAGGAACAAGCATTCTATATGATCTTAGAAAGGAATGATTTGCTGGGTATTTTTTAAACAGTAATTGAGCAACAGATAGGGAAACTCTAAAATTCATTTTTGTATGCAATGACAGATTATACCTTACCTTTCACGTCTGCATTTCTAGAATCAATAGAAAAGATGTTAAATCTGTTTGTGATAATTAAAAATCTCAGCTTTTTATCTTTTCATTTTTATAAGCAGCCAGGATGTTTTCATATGTTCATATGTAGTTATAATTTTGCATATATATAAAAGGTTTTCTTGGCAGTGTTTTAAGGGGATTGTGTGACAAGGCATTGCAGTGGTATGCTGGCCCTTTAATGCTCAGTTTCTGTTGTCATGGAAATAAGATTTTCAAGTAGGTTTATCTGCTGTGCTTTTCTTTTTATAGTCTCTATCATTTTAAGTTGGTTTGGACAAGCATCCTTATCCTTCAAATAAAAAAAGTAATCTTCATTTTACTGTATTGTTCAATGATTTTCCCAATGAGATGTCTTAAAATCCTGGAGTGTGAGGACATTGAAATTTACAGGAGTGTTCATTATTTATGAATGCATAGATCTTGACTTTAAACACAAAGATTCTTTTTCTGGAAAGTATTATAATGAAAAAAACTCAAGGATCCACTTAAATTCCAGGCTTTAATGTACATTTCTAAAATGGAAATTACTCTCAAATTATTATTAGTTACATAATTACAATACATATGAAACAATGTTGAAACACACACAGAATCATGTTAACTATTCATTTTGCTTATCCAAAAGCCTAACCTTGGCTTACATGTTCCTTCATGTTTCAGCAACCTCTTACCTCTAGAATTCAGTTTTATAGAGAGACTGGTTAGATTCTGTTTGCTAATAGTTGTATGACTTCGGCAAATGATTTCAACCATCTCTTTGTGTCATATACAATTCTTTCTTCAGAGTTGTGGAATTTTCCTTGCAAAGATCGTTCATGTATTTGTTAAATTTATTTACTATTTCCTTTCCTCCCTCCCTCCCTCCATTCCTTCCTTCCTTCGTTCCTTCTTTCCTCTCTCTCTTTTCTTTCTTTTTTCTTTCTGTCTCCCCTCCCTCCCTTCCTGTATCTATTATAAATTGGATTTCCCCTCTTGATTTAGTTCTCAGCTAAATCATTATCAGTGAAATGCTGCTGATTGTTGCATGCTGATTTTGTATCCTGAAAGTTGACTCAATTTATTTATCAAATCTAAGAGGTTTTTCTGGTGGAGTCTTTAGGCTTTTCTAGATGAAGTATCACGTTATCAGCAAACAGGCACAACTTGGCTTCCTGTTTTCAAATTCTATGCCTTGTATTTTTTTCTCTTGCCTGATTGGTCTAGTCAGGATTTTTTTTTTTTTTTTTTTTTTTTTTATCATGAAGGAGGGATGTTGAATTTTTTCAAATGCTTTTTTCTGTATCTCTGAGGATTAATACATGGATCTCTTGGGGGAAATTATTATTCTTCCCTCTCCACTTGGTAGATAAAATCACGCCTCTCCTCCCTTAAAATCATCCAGTAGTTCTAACCTCATCTTCAGTGAAAACCAAATTTGCTTTGACGTATAAAGCTATACCTCTGTGCCCCATTGCCTCTCCTTATATTACATCCAACTTTCCCCTTTGTTTTGTTTATGCTACAGTGATGTTCATGCTTTTGGGAGGCATGTTCTCGTGTATACCTATTTGAAAACCTTTGCACTACTCTGTTCTCAGCCCCTAGTCTTCCTCTCTCAAATATCGACATGCCCAGCTCTGTGTTTCCTCCCAGTCTTTACTTAAACTAATAATAGCCTATAGCATGTCCAAAAATTCTACACATTCCTCTGGAACTTTCACGATTTTCCTCAATTTGGGGGGTACAGATCACACAACATGGTTTATTTAGTAGGGCCTTTTTGTTGTTGTTTGTCTTTTGAATATAAACTCTAAGAGGGTAGAGGTAGATTCCTTTTTGCTTCCCCTCCTTTCCATTACCGGAAGGAATTTCTGGCTTGTGGTACGCCTCAAAAGATGTTAGCGTAATGAAGGGACCCACTAAAGCCAGCCCTAAAAAAAAAAAAAGGGCGGCACCTGTGGGCTCAAAGGGGTGGGGTGCCAGCCCCATATACTGGAGGAGGCGGGTTCAAAAACAGCTCTTGGCCAAAAAAACTGCAAAAGGAAAAAAAAAAAAAAAGAAAGAAAGAAAAGAAAAAGAAAAAAAGAAAGAACAGACTAAAGGAATGAGTCTATGCAGCAGAAGAAAATGGAAGCTGGTGAGAAATGAGATTAGGCATAGTGCAGGCAGGGGTCTTCCCCTTCGAAAGGGGGCTGTGATTAAAACCACAGATCTGGGATGCTCAGAGAATACCAGTAATGGGGTGTCATTTGGTAGAGAAAATCAGTCATTCTCCAAAGATTCATGCTTCTCCTTCATAATGGGATCCATTGCTGGGAAGTGACTGCCCCATGAGGACCATGTTTCCCAGTCCTCTGCTGTAGGGTTAGCCTGTGATGGAATTCCAGCCAATGGAGTGTCAGTGGATTCAATGACTTCCCTTTCCAGGCCAGACAAACTACCCATGTTCTACAACATTATGTTGTTACTCGTTTTGCTTTTTGGATAGGAGACACCCCCCAGGGTGATAATAAAAGCCACATGTTAGAGGTGGTGGGGCCAATGTGAACCTGAATTTCTGAATGATGCTTGCAGGCGGGTGGTCTTGTCAAACATTTCACCTAGTCAGTTCTGTGATGCAAACAAGAAATCGGCTTCTAAAATAATATATTTGAGCCATATTACTTCTTTACACTTCAGGACTTACTTGTTACAATTAGCTTGCTATGACTAATACACACATTACATGGGGATGGTGTTCTAGTGGTAAATACACTTGAAAAGTTAGTTGTAACAAAACAGCTTTGGAAAGTTAGCAGAATTACAAAATAAAAAATTAATAATTATGGAAAAACTAGAAAGCACAGATAGTCAAAAGGAAGAGAAAAATGTCATAACCCTGCCTTAAATGTCTAGTTTACATGATTATCATTTATATATTCTTATGTATCTATATATCTTTTTCTTTTTGCTATGAAAATAGGATTAAACAGAAGTTGTATTTTGTAATATTTTTCTATGTCAACAGTTTTCTATTTGGAAAGTATTCTTTGGTTCCTAATTTAAAATAGACACACGTGTGCGTATGCACACACACACACACACAGAGGGTACCATAAAAATGTATACACATTTTAAGAGAGGAAAAAACGGTATTAAATTTATAATATTCCAGTCACATTTGACATCTGAAATTACAAGAGATACAAGATATAACATACATGATAACAAACATTATTGGTTTATACTCAGTATTACAATTTTAATACAACTTTATCCTTTCTTAAAAATGTGTATATGACCCCATCCATCACCCTCCCTCCACCATAACCTCCCCCCTCCCTTCCCCTTCCTTGGCCCTTTCCCCCCCTTCCAAGTTTTTGATTAGATGAATGTAAATATTCAATACCAGGATACCTTCTCCATAGCACCTTATAATGGAACAGGTCTTGTAACTTTTGCCTGTGTCTCTTCATGCAAGAGGACTCCCTGTTCCTGTCTCTCCTCCTTTTGAATTTCTCCCAATGTGAGCACTAACCATTGTGTACTTCAGACATTATTAAACATGAATTTAGTAAAATTAATTACATCTAATTTTTGAGAGCTGACAAGGTGCCATGCCCTTTCTGTGTATTATCTCATCGAGGCCTTATGACCCATGAGGCCTACACTATTTCCAAAATGAGGTGAAAAGAGGTTTGGAAATAAACAGAAAACACACAGCCAGGGAATGGAGGAGTTGAGACTTACTGGGCTCTGAAGGCCGATTGCATTAAATGGCCTCTTGGCCTGTTCATGTGCCTGCTTTATCCTTGGGTCATGTATAGAACATCACACAGGGCTAGCACACAGCAGGTGTTCACATTACATTTTTTGCTGGTAAATGGATAAGGCTACCTTGTATAGGCATTTTGCTACCACCAATGTAAATCCTTAGTTCTCATTTTCCTAGCAAACGCCTTATGTCTGACCTTTGTCTAAAGAGAAACATTCTGTGGTTTTATTTATGGCCCTTGCCCTTTCCGAAGCCGTCCTGCTCCACTGTTCCCACTGTTACCTTTTGAATAAATGCCCACCCACGGCCTGTGTACAATTGCATTATATTTCGGACACTCCTGCTCCATGTAGCCCATCCAGCTATCTCAGAAACATCTCCATGGCAGCAGCTGGCACTATTGGATGCATGCCCAATAGCACCATAAAGGAAGAGGATGTTCAGAGTTTCTGAAAACACTGAAACATACCGTTCAGTCCTCCTAGCCCTACATATACTACTTGCTTCATCTGAAAGTCAGACTGATACAGTCCAGGGCTGCTGAGAAGGTAGATTTTCTTATCCATGACCTCTTGACATGCACACACGTGAGTATGGAAAACCAGCCCTTGGCCATGAGCAGGGTGAAGGTGCTCACAGAACTGGGGAAATGGTGCCAGATTCATTCTGTGGGTGGTAGGGGGCAAAGTGGAGGTGCTGGTATACTTACTAAGATATAGCCTCCAATGCCAAGACTAATGGGGGCTCCTGTGCACGTCAGGTGAAACCCACTTCCCTGAAAGTGGCTTTGGCTTAGCATAGATGAGGTCTTGGGGAACAAGAAAATAGAAAGGACGAATATTCAAAAATAGCTTTGCCTGTAATAAGGGGAACAGGGTAGTGAAGGATCCAAAGGATCCTAGAGTCTGAGGGCTCTAGGCTAGGTGGGACCATGAGCTTGGGTTGATTCATTGCTCAAACCTTCAGTACAGTTGGGCCTGTCCCTCCTAGGGCCAAAGGTCTGGGCTCAGGCCGAGGAACCACTGTGCCCACCTTCTCTCCGCTATTCCTTCTTGCTTCTTGGCCTTCTCTAGCCCTTTCTTCGGGAATTTTCTTTAGGGAAGAGGTACCTATGGCAGATCCTTGGAGGAGTTTGGGGGTTTAGTGTTGACTGAGGCCTCCTGCTCCTGACCAAGCCTCATGAGTCCTTCATAATTTAGGGCTCAGGAAGGGAAGGTACATCCCACTAGGCTCCTTCCCTTTGGGTGATCCAGATTCCCAGAGGTGTTCCTGTGGAAGCTGGGTAAGCTTTGGAGAATGGAGAGAGAACTCCTGATGCTACTGGGGACTGGGGGAAAATGGGATGGGCTCTGAGTCCCTGAAGACTCTAACATGCTATTTATCCACCTGTTTATCAATCTGCCTATAAATGGTCTTCCATCAAATATAACAGGGACGAGTGTTCCCCACCTTCCCTTCTGTTAAATGTTGCCTTTGACTACTCTGATTTGCCTCTTTTACATTTGATACTGTTCCCCTCTCCTATTGAAGGTGGGTTCTGCAGTTGCCATCCCAGTTCTCAGAGATTTTTTCATGTGCAAACTGGAAAAAGTTAGGAGAGATGGCTGAAGAATGAGGGGAGAAGGACTTAGCTATAAAGATGAGCAGAAATCAGGTACAAAGGGCTGGAGAAGAGGGTGGAGGAGGGAAAGATTCCTTGAGTTCAGGAGTAGTGGAGTCAGGAGGTGTTGTCCAGAGAGGCTGCCGTTGGGCATAAGAACTCTGAGAAAAGCATGTTTTATGTTTCCTGAGAAACACGAGTGAAAATTGGAATGTTAAAAAAATTTTCTCTTGGAGGATGGCCCACACTTATTTGAACATGACTGCAGAAACTGGGCCAGGTAAACTCTTGAATATATTAGGATTATAAAGCATTCATTTTCTTGACTGTGCTGGTCTCTGGGCACTGTCAGGACAAATTTGAGCGAGAGAAGAGTGATGGAATTCAATGATTGTATAGGGCCATGATGCTAAAATTGTAGTATTTCAGAATTCCATTTGCTGACATTTTGAGAACCCCACCAAGTGGGCTGGGAAGTGCACTTCCAGCACCTGAGTGGTGGGCAGAACTTCCGGGAGGAGGCAGTCTGTGTCTTCCCTCTCTTAGGAAGGGCCTGGGCTCTGGGTAGTTCTTAGGACCAAAGTCCAGTTGCCTTGGGAGGGTCTCTATCCACCAGCTAAGGGGACATATTTTCCTGGAACAAAAAGCTAGTGTAGTGGACTCTCCTCTTTGGCTCCATTTCTGGTTGTCCAGCTTCCTCCTCTCTCTTGACCTTCCTCCCCAGACACATTTAGTTACTAGAATAGTGCTTGACATCTGTTGTAAGGGCCAACCTTGGCCTAAATTTATACAGATTAGGTAAATTCATTGATTAGGATCAAAGTTTAGAGTTTCTCTTGAAGAATAATGGCTTGTTAGCTTAGCTAAGCCCCTGTGCCTTGATACGAAACGTGGTTCAGAGAAAATACTGATTGAGATTCTGTCCCTATAGAATATGTCTGCATATACGGTTTGTTCATACTCACTCATGTGAATCTCTATGTCTTAGGAACAAGCAGAAATGGGTGAGACTCAACAGATGGGTAAATAGGATCTAATTGAATGGATGTGCCAATTATCTCTTTTTTTGTTCAACATTAATCCCTTTCATTACTCTTCAGACTTCACTCATCTGTCAATATATTGTTTTAAGTGGATGGTATTTATTCATTTCATCAAAGGTCAGGATTTTAGTTCTAATGGGAAAAGGCTCCCCCCTTTCCCCATTATATCCACCAAGAGCAAGAATTTAAACTTGTGAAATGATTTACAAAGTACAAAAATTTGAGAACCTAAACTAGTTAACACTTCTTAATTTAATGGATTTGCACAAACAGATTTGTAGGACAGTTGTTCCTTAAATTTTTTTAATTTTTTTTTTATTGTTTGGGATTCATTGAAGGTACAAAGAATTAGGTTACACTAATTGCATTTTTTAGGTAAAGTCCCTCTTATAATTGTGTCCTGCCCTCAAGAAGTGTGTAATACACCGTGAACTCCCATCCCCCTCCCAACTCCCCTCTATCCACTCCCTCCTTCCCCTACACCCCCCACCTTGTATTAAATCCTCTACTGCCTTCCTGTTAGAATTGAGTACATTGGGATTCTTGCTTCTCCATTCTTGTGATGCTTTACTAAGAAGAATGTGTTCCAACTCAATTCAAGTTAATACAAATGATGTAAAGTCTCCATCTGTTTTAATGCCTGAATAGTATTCCTCAGTATACATATGTCACAGATTGTTAATCCATTCCTGGGTTGGCGGGCAATAAGGTTGTTTCCACATTTTGGTGATTATAAATTGAGCTGTGATATCTGCCTTAAAATTTTCTGCCTTAAAATGTTTAATATTTGGTGTAAAAATAAAATGTTTTGGATATCAAATATGAATCAATATTGAGCAAGGTTTTATATATATTTTGTAAAAGGCATCATAGATACATAGACTTAGAGGCATAAAGTTATGTAATTAGTTATGATGATACAAGACTTTAATTTTTTGTTAAAAATTATAGCTGTGTACATTAGTGCAATCAAGGGGTACAATATGCTGGTTTCATATACAATCTGAAATATTATCAAACTGTTCAATGTAGTCCTTATGGCATTTTCTTAGTTATTGAATGTAGATACTTGTATTCTGCCTTTAGTAAGTTTCACCTGTACCCAATCTAAGATGCACCATAGGTGTGGCCCCACCCATTACCCTTCCTCCACTTTAACCTCCCCACTCCCTTCCCCTTTCTTGGCCCTTTCCTAATAGTCTTGTGCTATAGTTGGGATATAGCTTTATGTGAAAGCTATAATTTAGCTTCATAGTAGGGCTGAGTACATTGGATACTTTTTCTTCCATTTCTGGGATACTTTGCTAAGAAGAATATGTTCTAGCTCCATCCATGTAAACATGAAAGAGATAAAGTCTCCATCTTTCTTCAAGGCTGCATAATATTCCATGGTATACATGTAATGCAATTTGCTAGTCCATTTGTGGGTTGATGGGCACTTGGGCTCCTTACATGATTTAGCAATTATGAATTGGACTGCAATAAACATTCTGGTACAGATGTCTTTGTTATATTGTGATTTATGGTCTTCTGGGTATAAACCTAGTAAAGGAATTATAGGATCAAATGGCAGGTCTATTTTTAGGTCTCTACGTATTCTCCAAACATCCTTCCAAAAGGAACATATTAGTGTGCATTCCCACCACCCCAGCTGTGTAGAAGTGTGCACTTTCCTCCACATCCATGCCAACATCTGGTTTTGGGATTTTGTTATGTGGGCTACTCTGACTGGGGTTAGGTGATATCTCAAAGTAGTTTTGATTTGCATTTCTCTGATAGTTAAGGATGATGAGCTTTTTTTCATATGTTTGTAGATCGTGCATCTGTCTTTTTTAGAGAAGTTTCTCTTCAAGTCCGTTGTCTGCCCTGAAATGGGATCACATGCTCTTTTCTTGCTAATATATTTGAATTCTCTGTGGATTCTGGTTATTAAAATTTTATCAGAGGTATAACCTGTAAATATTTTCTCCCATTCTGAGGGCTGTCTGCTTGTTTTACTTACTATGTTCTTGGCTACACAGAAGCTTTTTAGTTTGATGAGGTCCCAGTAGTGCATTTTTGATACTGCTTCAATTGCCTGGGGAGTCCTCCTCATAAAATCTTCACCCAGGTCGATTCCTTCAAGTGTTTTCCCTGCACTTTCTTCAAGTATTTTTACAGATCCATGTCTTAAGTTTAAATCTTTTATCCAGTGAGAGTCTATCTTAGTTAATGGCGAAAGGTGTGGGTCCATTTTCAATCTTCTACAGGTTGCCAGCCAGTTCACCCAGCACCATTTGTTAAATAGGGAATCTTTTCCCCACTGAATGTTTTTAATTGGCTTCTCAAAGATCAAATAATGGTAGGTAGCTGGATTCATATCTTGGTTCCCTATTCTGTTCCATACATCTACTTCTCTGTTTTTGTGCCCAGTACTATGCTGTTTTGATCACTATCAATTTATAGTACATTCTCAGGCCTTATAGCGTGATTCCTCCTGCTTTGTTTTTATTGCTGAGTAATGTTTTGGCTATTTGAGGTTTTTTCTGATTCCATATAAAATGAAGTATTATTTTTTCAAGATCTTTAAAGTATGACACTGGAGCTTTAATAAGAATTGCATTAAAATTATATATTTCTTTGAGTAGTATGGACATTTTAACTATGTTGATTCTTTCCAGCCATGAGCATGGTATATTTTTCCATTTGCTAACATCTTCAGCTATTTCTTTTCTTAAAGTTTCCTAGTTCTCTTTGTAGAGATCTTTAACATCTTTTGTTAGGTATACGCCCAAATATTTCATCTTCCTAGGCACTATTGTGAAATAAATAGAGTCCTTGACTGTTTTTTTGGCTTGGTTATTGTTGGTATATATAAAGGCTACAGATTTATGGGTGTTGATTTTGTAGCCTGAGACATTGCTGTATTCCTTGATCACTTCTAAAAGTTTTGTAGTAGAATCCTTAGTATTTTTCAGGCATATGATCATATCATCTGTGAAGAGTGAAAGTTTGATCTCTTCTGACCCTATGTGGATACCCTTGATCACCTTTTCTTCCCTAATTGCAATAGCTAAAACTTCCATTACAATGTTAAAGAGCAATGGAGACAATGGGCAACCTTGGCTAGTTCCTGATCTGAGTGAAAATGATTTCAATTTAACTCCATTCAATACAATATTGGCTGTGGGTTTGCTGTAGATGGCCTCTATTAGTTTAAGAAATGTACCCTCTTTATCAATTTTCTTAAGTGTTCTGATTATGAAGGGATGCTGAATGTTATCAAAAGCTTTTTCTGCATCAATTGACAGAATCATGTGGTCCTTATTTTTTAATTTGTTTATGTGCTGAATTACATTTATAGATTTACGTATATTGAACCAGCGTTGAGACCCTGGGATAAATTCCACTTGGCCGTGGTGTATAATTTTTTTGATGTGTTGTTGGATTCTGTTTGTTAGGATCTTATTGAGTATTTTACTATCAATATTCATTATTGATATTGGTCTATAATTTTCTTTTCTTTTTGGGTCTTTCCCTGGTTTGGGGATCAATGTGATGTTTGCTTCATAGAATGTGTTGGGTAATATTCATTCTTTTCTATATTTTAGAAAAGCTTTAGTAATAGAGGTACTAGTTCTTCTTTAAATGTTTGGTAGAATTCTGAGGTAAAGCCATCTGGTCCTGGGCTTTTCTTTTTAGGGAAATTTTGTATAGTTGATGCTATTTGAGAACTTGATATAGGCCTGTTCAACATTTCCACTTCATTTTGGCTAAGTTGGTAGGTGGCGTACCTCCAGGTATTGGTTGATTTCTTTCATATTTTCATATTTCTGAGAGTAGATTTTCTTATCATATTCTTTAAGGATTTTTTTGAATTTCTGAGGGGTCTGTTGTTATTTCATCATTACCATTTCTGATTGATGAAATTAGAGATTTCACTCTTTTTTTTTTTTTTTTTTTTGGTTACCTTGGCCAAAGATTTATCTATTTTATTAATCTTTTCAAAAAACCAACTTTTGGATTTATTGATCTGTTGTGTAATTCTTTTGTTTTCAATTTCATTTAATTCTGCTCTGAGTTTGGTGATTCATTTTCTTCTGCTGGGCTTGGGGTTGGAGTGTTCTTCCTTCTCCAGTTGCTTGAGATGTCCCATTTAGTTATTAACTTCCTATTTTTCCGTTTTCTTTAGGAAGGCTTGCAGTGCTATAAATTTCCCTCTTAGGACTGCTTTTGCAGTATCCCAGAGGTTCTGGTAATTCATGTCTTGATTATTATTTTGTTCCAAATATTTAGTGATTTTCTTCTTATTCTATAACCCATCTATCCTTCAGCATAATGTTGTTTAGGTTTCATGTTTCTGTGTGGGTATGCAGGTTCCTGTTGTTATTGAGTCCAACTTTTATTCCTGAGAAGATACAAGGAATAATTTCAATTTTTAAAATTTGCTGAGGTTAGATTAGTGGCTTAAAATGTCGTTCATTTTGGAGTATGTTTTGTGGGCTGATGAGAAGAATGTGTATTTCATTTTGTTGGAATGAAATGTTCTGTAGCTTTCTGTTAAGTCCAGATATTAAATGGTTAAGTTTAAATATAAAAGTTCTTTGCTTAGCTTCTTCTTGGAGGATTTATCCAGCACTGCAAAGGGGTGTTAAAATCTCCAACTATCATGGAACTGGAGGAAATCAAGTTGCTCATGTCTGTTAGAGTTTCTCTCATAAATTAAGGTGCATTCTGGTTTGGTGCATAAACATTAATAATTGAGATCGCATCATATTAAGTATTACCTTTACCAAATATGAAGTGTCCACCTTATCCTTCCTTATTTCAGTTGATTTAAAGGCTATTTCATTTGCAAATAGGATTGCAACACCTGTTTTTTCCTGCTTTTCATTTGCCTGGTGTATGGATGACCATCTTTTCACCTTGAGTCTATATTTATCTTTAATGTAAGATGTGATTTTTGTATGTGGCAGATATCTGGCTTGAGTTTTTGTATACAGTCTGCCATCCTGTGCCTTTTTAGAGGATGATTTAAGCCATTCACATTAATTGAGAATATTGATAAGCCTTTCAAGATTCCGGTGGACATTTTTAATCCTTTTGCAACTGTGGAAGTTGGAATTCGATCAAAATTGTCAGGGTGGGTTTACTTTTGTGGAGGAGAATTATACTGGTCTTTATGGAGGATAGGTCTGAGAATATCCTGGAGAGGTGGTTTAGTTATGGCAAAATTCTTCAACATGTGAATGTTATTGAAGTGTTTAATTTTTCCATCATAAATGAAACTCAGTTTAGCTGGGTACAGAATTTTGGGTTGAAAGTTATTTTGTTTTAAGAGATTAAAAGTCGATGACCATCCTCTTCTAGATTGAAAGTTTTCGGTAGAGAAATCTGAAGTTATTCCAATATTCTTGCCCTTGTAGGTGATGGTTCTTTTTCATCTGGCTGCTTTCAAAATTTTCTTCTTCATATTAACTTTAGTGAAATTGATTATAATGTGTCTGGGGATGTCCTATTTGGGTTGAATTGTGCTGGAGTTCTGAAACTGTTTGCTATCTGAATTTCAGTATCTCTTGGCATGTCTGAAAAGTTCTCCTTCATAATCTCATGGAGAAGAGACTCTGTGCCCTGTGAAGCCACTTCATTGCTTTTGGGGATCCCAGTAAGACAAATATTGGTTTTCTTCTAATCATCCCAGAGCTCTCTGAGAGAGTGATCTGTTTTTGCCCTCCATTTCGCTTTCTCTTTGAGAGTTTGTGAGCATTTGAAAGCTTTCTCTTCAATGTCAGCATTCCTTTCTTCTGCTTGCTCCATTCTGATCCTGAGATATTCTACTGTGTTTCTCAGATCTTTGAGGGGTGCAACTTCTTGTCTCAATGTGTCAAAATCTTTGGTTATTTGGTCTTTGAATTTGTTGAATTCTTGAGATATCTTTTGGCTTACTGCTTGGAATTCTAACTTGATCTTATTTGCTATCCAGATTATGAATTCGATTTCTGACATCTCAGCTATTTGTTTGTGCATGGGATCTTGTGCTGTGTCTGGCCCGTTGATCCCTGGGGGAGTTGATCTACTCTGATAATTCATATTGGCAGAATTTTTCTGTTGATTTCACCTCATAATTTTTTTTTCACCATTGCCTCTGGCTGTCCTCAGAGTTGGGAGGTGTCCCTCCAAGATTAGACCCCAGCAGGATCACTCTATTGTTGCTGGATCTTTGTAGGGAGTGACCCTGTGTTGTTCCTCTGGGGCTGCCCCAACCAGGGAGTTCTGGTTGTGGAAGCAGCTCCGGAGTGTGACAAACCCAGATCCAGCAACAGGGTGGGAGGTGGTAAGCACAGTTTGGGGAGAGCCTGGCGCCCAGTGACTTTGGTACAGAGAACCAAGGCTCCAGCAATCTCTGGCCAGGAGAAGGTTTCTGCACAGAAGCAGGGAGGGCTCCAGAGGGCACACGGCTACCAGAGTCCCTGGCCAAATGAGCGGGCCAGGGTGGAGGCAGCGAGGCTACAGGAGGCAGCATGCAGTGTTGCATGTCTCCCGCAGTTCCTGGTCAGGGCATGCGGAGGCCAAGCAGGTACGGGTCGCAGGTCAGGGGTCACGGTGCAGCTCTTATGAAGGTCCGGGTGGCACCAAGCCCAGGAGTTTGCTATGAGCTGTGATGCCACGGCCCTCTACCCAGGGCAACAGCCTGAAGCTCCACTGTGCCAAAACTTGTCTCACTCTGCCCCTGAGGTTTAAGGCTGTAAAGCAGCTCAGTCCCTGCCTTTAGGCTCAGTCACTAGGTTACTAGCTCCTGCCCAATCTTTGCTCTGCAACCCTGAGGGCAGAGCTTGTGGGGTCATTTCTCTCACAATGGCTTCCTGTGGCACACAGCTGAATACTATTAGCTCCGTTCGGCTCAGCGGCTCAGTCTGGGGCCCTAGACAGTTCCCAAAGTTCTCCACACTCCTGCTCAAGCTCTCCCCAAGGCATTTCAACTGAGTGTCAAGTCCAAAACACCAAAACTATTCACAGGTAAGTCCTTTCCATTTTGCATTCTCACTGCTGCCTGTACTTATGGCTGCTGGAGGGATTAGGTTAATTGAACACACGCAACCACTTGCCAGTTTTCCACTGTTTTTGTCCTCCTGTTAGGGTCCAGAAGTCCCTTGCTGACTCTCTGTATCCTCAAAGGGATGATTATAGGCAGATCCCACCAGCCAGAGATGCCTGGAATCTTATCTCCCTTAACTCACCATGCTCTGTTGCAGGGAAGCTGTTACTCAGCCACCATCTTGGATTGTTTTCTTCAATACAAGACTTTAAAATATATCAGAATATTTATTTTTTGTACTTCCATTTCATTATTTAAAAGTTATGTTTTAAACATCTACTTCAACATCTACTTAAACATCACTGTAAATATATGATTGAAAAACTTAATATACTAAAATAATTTTTTTTTAAATTAAGACAATATTGTACCATTCAGAATATTTAATTCCATGTATGCGTGTGGGAGGCATTGTGAAAGCACTGGGAAGTTCTTTGGGGTCTTTCATAATGTATGCACCAAAATTCATGAGGCAAGTTAGATATTTCACAAATGCCAAATGAAAAAATCACCTGTTATTAAGTAAAGACAATTACTAAAATGTTTAATGTATGGCCTTCCAAATAATTTATTTATACACACATGTAAATATATTTTTTATATCTTGAAACACTCATTTAAATCAATTTTAAAATGACATAATACTTTTTATATTTCATTTTATAGATACTTCATATATAATTATTGTGTCACATTTAATGTTTTATAAAACATTCTTGATTCTCTTATCTATTATAGGACCATACAAAATACATATATGTTCATCTATTGTATGGTTTGGAAGGTTAAAAATCACACTTTTATCAATTGAAAATAGCAGCAAAATAAGTCTCACTTGTTTAATTAAAAAAGCTGATGTTTAGATGAGCTTTTGTAAATCTTTATACCTTTGTGTTTTCTTAGTTTTTATTTATAAAAATAAATATTCATAAGAATGAAATCTTATTGATTCAACATCTTGAATCAATTTTTGTGAGTGGAGAAAGGTCCAAATTCAGTTTCAGTCTTTTACATGTGGATATCCAGTTCCCCCAACTCCATTTGTTGAATAGAGAGTCTTTCCCCCAAGGTGTGTTCTTGTTCAGTTTATCAAAGATTATGTGGTTGTAAGATGTTCGTTTCATTTCCTGGTTTTCTTTTGTATTACAAATGTCTATGTCTATTTTTGTGCCAGTACCAGGCTGTCTTGACCACTATGGCTTTGCAGTACAGCCTAAACTCTGGTATGGGGATGCACTCAGCTTTATTATTATTACGAAGAACTGCCTTACCTATGCGTGTTTTTTTTTTTTTTTTTTTTGTGTTTCCAAACACAATGCAGTTTCATTTTTCCCAAATCTTAAAATTAGAATTTTCGTTTTTTAATATAAATAGCATTGAACAGGTAGATTGCTTTGCAAAGTATAGACATTTTAACAATGTTGATTCTTCCCAACCATGAGTATAAAATGTTCTTTCATTTGTTAATATTGCCTGCTATTTTTTTTTTAGGGTTTAATACTTTTCTTTATAGAGGCCCTCCTTTGTTAGGTATATTCCTAGGTATTTCATTTTCTTTGAAACTATGCTGAAGGGAGTTGTGCCTCTAATTAGCTTCTCATCATGACTGTTATTGGCATATACAAAGGCTACTGACTTGTGGACATTGATTTTATATCCTGAGACATTACTGTATTTTTTGATGACTTCCAGGAGTCTTCTGGTTGAGTCTTTGGGTTTCTCTAAGTATAAGATCATGTCATCAGCAAAGAGGGAGAGTTTGACCTCCTCTGCTCCTATTTGGATTCCCTTTATTTCCTTGTCTTGCCTAATTTGTATTGGCTAGAACTTCCAGCACTATGTTGGATAATAAAGGTGACAGATGACAACCTTGTCTGGTTCCATTTCTGAGAAGAAAAGCTTTCAGTTTTACTCCATTTAGTAAAATATTAGCTGTGGGTTTGTCATAGATAGCTTCAATCAGTTTCAGAAACGTGCCACCTATGCTTATACTTTTCAGTGTTCTAATTAGAAAAGTATGCTGGATTTTACTGAATGCTTTTTCTGCATCTATTGAAAGTATCATATGGTCTTTATTTTTGCTTCTGTAATATGGTGGATAGTATTTATGAATTTGCGTATGTTAAACCAGCCTTGCATCCCTGGGAGGAAACCTATTTGATCATGATGTATGATTTTTTTTTTATGATAAGCTGTAATCTACTGGCTAAGATTTTGTTGAGGATTTTTGCATTGATTGCATCAGAAATTGGTCTGAAATTCTCCTTTTTAGTTGGGTCTTTTCCTGGTTTTGGTATCAGGTGGATGTTTGCTTTATAGAAAATGTTGGAGAAGATTTTTTCCTCCTTGATCCTTTGGAATAATTTCTGCAGTACAGGAATACTTGAAAGTATTGAAAGTACTTGAAAGTTTGATAGAATTCTGGTGTGAAGCCATCTGGACACGGGTATTTTTTGGTTGGAAGTTTTTTATTATTTCTTTAAACTCAGTGCCAGAAATTGGTCTGTTCAGGAGGTCTATTTCTTCCTGGCTAAGTCTAGGGAGAGGGTGTGATTCCAAATATTGATCTATTTCCTTCACATTCTCAAATTTCTGGGCATAGTGTTTCTGGTAGTATTCAGAGATGGTATCTTGTATCTCTGTGGCATCAGTTGTTATTTCCCCTTTATCATTTATGATTGAGATTACTAGAGATTTTACTTTCCTATTTCTAGTTATTCTGGCCAAAGGCTTATCTATTTTATTCATTTTTTTAAAAAGCAACTTCTTGTTTCATTAAATTTCTGAATGATTCTTTTGTTTTCAATTTCATTGATCTGTTATTTAATTTTGGATATTTCTTTTCTTCTGCTGAGTTTAGGCTTAGATTGTTCTTCCTTTTCCAGTTCCATAATATGGTTTATAAGTTTGTTGATTCACTCTCTTTCTGTTTTTTGAATGTAGACTTCAAAAGCAATGAATTTTTCTATCAAAACGGCTTTTGCAGTATCCCACAGGTTTTGGTAACTTGTGTCATCATTGTGTTTTTATGCTCAAGGAAGTTAATGATTTTCATTTTATTTTTTTCTGCATCCAACTGTCATTCAACAGAAGGTTTCCATCCTTTGTGTGGGGTTAAACATTTTTGTTAGAGTTGAGTTCCACCTTTAGTGCCTTATGGTCTGAGAAGATGCAAGGTAAATTTTCAATTCTTTTGATTCTGTTGAGGTTTGTTTTGTAGCCTAGCATATGATCAATTTTGGAGAATGTTCCATGGGGCAATGAGAAGAATGTATATTCTTTATCTTTGGGATGGAGTGTTCTATATGAGTCTATCAAACACAGTTGTTATAGGGTATCATTTAAATCTTTTATATCTTTGTTTAATTTCTGTTCAGAGGATCTCTCCCGCTCTGTAAGAGGAGTGTTAATGTCTCTGGTTATTATGGTATTATCAGATATCATATTGCTCAGACTGAGTAAGGTCAAGAATCTGTGAGCATTTATATTGGCTGCGTAAATATTTAGAATGGACACGTCTTCTTTTTGTATTTTTCCCTTGACCAATATAAAGTGACCATCTTTGTCTTTTTTGACTTTAGTTGCTTCAAATCCACATATATCTGAAAATAAAATTGCAACTCCTCTTTTTCTTCTGAATTCCATTTGCCTGAAAAATTGTCTTCCATCCCTTGACTCAGAGTTTTAATTGGTCTTTTGAAGCCAGGTGTGTTTCCTGCAGATCACAAATAGATGGCTTGTGTTTTTTAATCCAGTCAGCCAATATATGCCTCTTCAGTGGGAAATTCAAGCCATTAACATTTATTGAGATAATTGATAAGTGTGGTAGTGTTCTATTCATCTTATTTTGTGAGAGTCCATTGCTTAGTTTTATCTTTTGCATCAGTATGAAAGTTAGGTTCTGTCCTTTAATTTCTGAGTTCTTTGCTGCTGATCCATTGTGATGGTCAGTATGTAGAACAGGTTGAAGTATTTCTTGTAGAGCTGATCTTGTTGTGGCAAATTTCCTCAATGTTTGTTTGCTTGTAAATGATTTGATTTCTCCATCAATTTTAAAGCTTAGCTTAGCAGGGTATAGAATTCTGGGCTGAAAATTTTTCTGTTTAAGTAGATTAAAGGTAGATGATCACTGTGTTCTTGGTAGAACAGTTTCATTAGAGAAGTTTGCAGTCACTCTGATGGACTTGCCCCTGCAGATCAACTGGCATTTACTCCTGGCAGCTTGCAGAATCTTTTCTTTGGTCTTGACTTTGGAAAGGTTCATCACAATGTGTCTTGGAGAAGCTTGTTTAGAGTTGAGGTGACCTAGAATTCGATATCCCTCTGAAAGCAGTGTGTCAGAATCTTTAGTGATATTTGGGAGATTTTCCTTTATTATATTCTGTAGTATGGCTTTCATTCCTCTGGGGCATTCTTCTTCCCCTTCTGGGATTCCTATAACTCGTATGTTGGAATGCTTCATAAAGTCCCATATTTCTGACAGAATATTCTGATTTCTCTCTCTTCTTTTCTGCCTCTATAACTATCTGAGTTATCTCAAGAACTTTGTCCTCTACCTCTAAAATTCTTTCTTCTGCATGGTCTAACTTGTTGCTGATACTTTCCATTGCATCTTTAAGTTCCCTAATTCACTGCTTCAGTTCCTTCAGTTCCGCTATATCCTTTCTATATTCTTCACATTGTTCATGTCTTATTTGATTCTGTTTTTGGATTCTTTTTTGTTTATTTTCCACTTTGTTAGCCATTTCCTTCATTGTTTCCATCATGTGTACTCTAAATTCCATTTCTGTCATTCCTAACATTTCTTTATGAATAGAATCCTCTGCAGGTCCCTTGGAGGGGTTGCTATGAACTGGTTCCTCATGTTGCCAGGAGTTTTCTGCTGATTCTTCCTCATGAGTGATTTCTTTTATCAGTTTCCTTGCCCTAATTTTCTTTTCACTTCCTCTTGATCTTTAAGTTGGCATACCTGTGGACTAGGGTTTCAATGAGTGCTTTTGGAATAGGGCCACAAGGAGAAGGTTGAAGAGCAAGAGGAAATAAAAGAATAAAAATTTAAAAAAAATAAAGAAAGAAAAGAATATAGAGAAAAGAGAGGGGGTGGGTAAAAGGGAATACTGACAAAAAGAAGAGAGGCACAGAAAGAGGAAGACAGAGCTATATAGGTGTACAGTAGGGTACTTTGACTCTACCTTAAACAAAACCCAACTTCTGGGGGTGCTGGGTTGGTTGGTTCCCTTGAGGTCAGTAGCTCTTTGCTAGCCTATTCAGACACGATATCTCACCTCAACCAGTAGAAAAGGAAAGACAAAAATGATAGAAATCAAACCAAAACAAGCAAACAGAAAACTTTAAGTGATAAAATTAGGGGAAAACCAAATAATAGGGATGGAAACACTAACAAAAAAGGAGTTCTAATTATTGAAAAGGCAACCATGGGAAATTATATTTAAATTAGCAAAATGGAGAAAGAAAAAAAAGAAAAAAAAATCTATTCAGAGAAGGTTGAAATTAAAAAACAAAACAACACCACCAAAAAAAAAAAAAAAAAAGAAAAGCACTATATATCTCTTGATATATATATTGAATATTGTCTTGACAATAGGTGATCTTCTGGGATATGAGATGTTAATCACAATGCTGATGACTGGAGGTCTCTGCTGATTTCTCAAACCCCACAGGATGGAGAGCCTAAATCTCTCCTCAGCCCTTTCAAAAGGCACTTTAAACTTCTAAACTTGGCTAACCAGAAGCTTTCCCAGGGAAGTTATTGTCATTGTGATCACTGCTGAAGTGTCTATCCACTTACTAAGTGTGCCAAAACCGGTCTCACTCTGCCCCTGAGGGCTACGGCTGTAAGGCAGCTCAGTCCCCACCTTTAGGTTGCTCAGTCACTAGATTACTAGTTCCTGCCCAATCCTTGCTCTGTGACCCTGAGGGCAGAGCTTTCCAGGACAGTTCTCTCAGAATGGCTCCACACAGCCTGCAGCTGAACACTATTAGCTCTGTCCAGCCCAGCGGCTCAGTCTGGGGGCCTCAACAAAATGCTCAAATTTCTACACACTCCTGCCCAAGCTCTCTCAAGGCAATTCAACTGAGTACCAAGTCCAAAAACACTAAAACAGCTCACAGATAAGGCCTTTCCAGCTTGTAATCTCACTGTTGCTGTGCTTACAGCTGCTGGTGGGATTAGACTGAATGAACACACACGACCACTTGCTAGTTTTCCTCTTCTTTTGTACTCCTCTTGGGGTCCAGAAGTCTCTTGCTGACTCCCTGTGTCCTCAAAGGAATGATTATAGGCAGATCCCACCAGCCAGAGATGCCTGGATTCTTGTCTGCACAGACTCACATTGCCCAGTTGCAAGGAAGCTGTTACTTGGCTACCATCTAACTCCAAGGAGGAAAATTTTATATTTGTCATTTTAATGTGTGAATGAAGTTTTCATTTAAAAGTAATATATTTGTAGGTCAGGCATGGTGGCTCATGTCTGTAATCCTAGTGCTCTGCAAGGCCAAGGAGCATGGATTGCTTGAGCTCATAAGTTCAAGGCCAGCCTGAGCAAAAGTGAGACCCTGCCTCTACTAAAAAATAGAAAAACTGAAGCAAGAGGATCACTTGAGCCCAAGAGTTAGAGGTTGATGTGAGCTAAGATGCCACGGCATTCTACCCAGGGTAACAGCTTGAGACACTGTCTCAAGAAAAAAAAAAAAGAAAAAGAAAAACTAATATATTTAAGAAGGGAAATAGAAAAAAGAATTCTCTTAACACAGCAAAATGTAAATGTCTAGTACATCTCAGTAGTTAGTACATAAGTAACTTTTGTTCTGTTCTGCTTCTTAGGTAAATGCCATAATTGAAATTAAAACAGTGTTCATGTAGTAATTTGTGATAAATATACACAACTTTCACACATTCATTATTTTTATTATTTTTATTAGTCTAGTTTATTTTTGTAGCTATACACATGAATGTATGTTTTAGAAAATATCAAAAATTTTAAACTTTTGTTGAATGTATAACCTGCAAATATTTTCTCTCATTCTAAGGGCTGTCTGTTTGCTATACTTATTATGTTCTTTGCTGTGCAGAAGCTTTTCAGTTTGATCAGATCCCAGTGGTGTATTTTTGATACTGCTTCAATTGCTTGGGGAGTCCTCCTCATAAAATATTCACCCAGGCCGATTCCTTCAAGAGATTTCTCTGCACTTTCTTCTAGTATTTTTATAGTTTCATGTCTTAGTTTAAATATTTTATCCAGTGAGAGTCCATCTTAATTAAATGTGAAAGGTGTGGGTCCAGTTTCAGTCTTCTACAGGTTGCCAGCCAGTTCACCCAAAATCATTTGTTAAATAGGAAATCTTTTCCTCACTGAATGTTTTCAATTGGCTTTTCAAAGATCAAGTAACAGTATGTAGGTGGGTTCATCTCTTGGCTCTATTCTGTTCCAGACATCTACCTCTCTGTTTTAGTGCCAGTACCATGCTGTTTTGATCACTATTGATTTATAGTATAGTCTGAGGTCTGGTAGCATAATTCCTCCCACTTTGTTTTTATTTCTGAGTAATGTCTTGGCTATTCAAGGTTTTTTTTATGATTCCATATGAAATAAACTGTTATTTTTTTGAGATGTTTAAAATATGACAATGAAGCTTTAATAGAAATTGCATTAAAATTATATATTGCTTTGGGTAGTATAGACATTTTAACAATGTTGATTCTTCCTAGTCATGAGCATGGTATGTTTTCCCATTTGTTAACATCTTCAGCTATTTATTTTCTTAAAGTTTCATAGTTCTCTTTATAGAGATATTTCATGTCCTTTGTTAGGTAAACTACCAAATATTTCATCTTCTTTGGCACTACTATGAAAGGAATAGAGTCCTTGACTGTTTCTTAAGCTTGACTATTGTTGGTATATATAAAGGCTACAGATTTATGGGTGTTGATTTTGTAGCCTGAGACATTGCTGTATTCCTTGATCACTTCTAAACGTTTTGTAGTAGAATCCCTGGTGTTTTCCTGATATACAATCATATCATTTGTGAAGAGTGAAAATTTGATCTCTTCTGACCCTATGTGGATACCCTTTGATAGCCTTTTCTTCCCTAATAGCAATGGCTTAAACTTCCATTACAATGTTAAAGATCAATGGAGACAATGAGCAACCTTGCCTGGTTCCTTATCTGTGTGGAAATGATTTCAATTTAATTCCATTCAATACGATATTGGCAGTGGGTTTGCTGTAGATGTCCTCTATTTAAGAAAAGTTCCTTCTATACCAATTTTCTTAAGTGTTCTGATCATGAAGGGATGCTGGATATTATCCAAAGCTTTTTCTGCTTCAATTGAGAGAATCATATGGTCTTTATTTTTTATTTTGTTTATGTGCTGAATTACATTTAAAGATTTATGTATATTGAACCAGCCTTGAGACCCTGGGATAAATCTCACTTGGTCATTGTGTATAATTTTTTTTATGTGTTGTTGAATTCTGTTTGTTAGGGTCTTATTGAATATTTTTTGCATTAATATTCATTAGTGAAATTGGTCTATAGTTTTCTTTTCTTGTTGTGTCTTTCCCTGTTTTAGAGATCAAGGTGATGTTTGCTTCATAGAATTGTGTTGGGTAATATTCCTTTTTTTTTTCTATATTTTGGATGAGATTAGTTGTTGCTGTCCACCAGCCCAATCAACAACACAGAGACATCACTACAGATGGAATGATTAGTTAAGGGAAGACTGAGGCTCTCTCAGGCCTACAGCCCCATTTATCTTTATTATATACTCAAACTCATCAGATAAGAATAATCAAGAATAAAGAACAAAAGCACTAAATAAGACTAGCATAAAAACGTTCTTTTCAGCATAAATGTTGCAAAGCACATACACGTCATTTCTAAGTCTGGAGCATATAACTTGAAGATAAACTACAAGAACACCAAGTTGTCTGTTTCTGTTTGCCCACTTCCCTAACAAGTTAAATGAAGCTTTTGTGTAATTTGAAGTTAGGGAATGAAGAGTAACAGTTCAGCTCCAGACAGGTGCTAAATCTCCAGCTACAACTTGGCGGGACCAGAGGGAATCATATCTCAAGGCCTTTTCAGCTAGCAGGTAAGAATTAACCCCTGCATCTCTGTTTCTTTAGCAAGCAGGGAGGAATTAACCCCTGAGTCTCGCTTATAGCTGAGAATGGAATTTTCCCATCTTAGGTTCTCATACCACAAGGAGAACATATGAGACAAAGCCACCTTTCTGGGGTGCTGAGAACGTGCCTCTTCACTTCCCCATTTCCACTTAGCAAACATTGGCTTGTACTGCTGTCATAGCCTAAAAGACAGCAGCGTTATGGTTACTGGTTCTTTTAATTTGCTGAATCTTTTTACACATTATATAAAATAACAGTAATATGAGGCAAAGTAAAACAGAGAGCCTGCAGAAGTTGCAAATAAAGTATGAATTTTGCTAATGGGTTAAGTTGAGCAATTCCTTCAGATATGTCTTTCAATATTTCATCTCCATTTATTTGTTCCAATTGATGTTCAAAGGTACTGTAAACTTGATGTTGTAATTCAATAATATCAGCAGTTACATTTTTCATGATTTAACATATGTTTTCTAACTTTGCTCCAAGGAAATAAAGTTTCATTATAAAACACAGAAATAACACAATAAGAAGAAACATTCCAATCATATTTCAATTTCATTTGTTTTTCTAAATTATACAATTGATCTCCTAATAATACTACTGTTTGTTCTAAAGCAGCTATTTATTATAAAGTTCAGTGTTAATCTGTTTTTCGGCAGTCACAATTGTTAGAGTTTAGAGTTCTTAAGCCAGTCGACAATAAAGGTCTCAGTTTGTATGTTCTGAGTAAGGGTCACAGTGGCTGCTGCAGCAGTTGCAGTTATTGCAATGATTCTCAAGATAGCAGCTGATAAAAGTTCAATAAAGAGCTTGCTTCTTCTCAAGATTTTATCAGCCAATAATTGTAGAATTGAGAGCACTGGGGACTCTTCCCACAGACGGGTCAGGTTGATTGGGATTCAGACTTCAGTGTGTGCTCTTAACAGGTACAGTTGTTCCTTAGATGGATTAAAACTCACAGAATTGTTAATGCAAGTATACATTAACAAGTTGAACAAAACAATTTATTTGTTGTTTTGTTTCAAACAACATTGCCCTTCAACCACACGAATATATTTAGTGTTTTTTTTTTTTTTACTTTAAATCTCATTTTATATATAATCTTATTTTTGTATAATTCATCAGTCCAAATCTTTAAAGGCTGTAAAGCTGCAGTCATTTTTTATAGACTTGTTTAGGATAAACAGCTATACTAGGAGATGGTGGCAAAAACCTACCATTCTTTCAGTGTACAGGAATATTAATTGTTATACCTGTTTTATTTTTATTCACTGGAATATCAAGTGGTATTGGAGTTTTAAATGAAGTCTTTATATAAGGAAGTTGCATCCAATTAATTATCTTACGACCCAGAGCATTGATAAGCATATAAGACTTTTTTTAAAAATACATATTTAGTCTAGTGCATTCAGTTACAAGCTTCCTTAAAGGAATGTATATACAAGGTAGTAATTTAAAATTAGAAAAAGTATGATTATGTCTAAACTTATTCAGAAAATAAGTACTCAACATAAATACTTCATTTATCATATCTGGCTTCTTTGATTTATTTTTATGTAAGCTGACCGAAGGTTGCATTGTCATATTAAGGCAATGAGACTGATTTTCAAAACAAATTGGAGGGCCAGTTACTCTAGTTATATAATTAAAAATAGTGGTGCCTTTTTCCTCAGGTTTAAATGGTTCTCTAATATTATAAGGACTTGGGAGTCAAGCTGAATTATTAATATAAATAGGCTTCACTGGTTCTAACCAACTCACACTCCTTAAGAGAGAAGAGTTAGAAGCATAAGTCTAACATTTATATTTCTGGCACTCAGCTGGAATAGACAACAATACAATAATTGTTAGAAACAAATTTGTGGCATTCATTTCTTATTGAGTATGATTTACCAAACCTTGAATCTCATGACACGGTCTTTTACTTCTCTCCAACTTTTCATAAGTGGTTTTGCTTAGGACATTTTGATAGACCAGGAGAAGGAGGAGAAAATCTTTTATTTTTCCACATAATTTAACTTGATATTGTTGTAGAGATGAATATATGATTTTCTTTTTATATTAAAGGCTTTAAAGAATTCTGAGAGTGCATGAAACCCTCCTTAATCTATGGGGCTTTAATCTATGATGCTTCCATAGAGAGTATTAAGAACGCACTTTTACCTCTACATTTTGTCCAATGTATTAATTCACTTACTTGTGAAAGGTCATGCATTTGACAAAGAGGTAACTCAGAAGGAATCAGAGTATTATTAAGTATTGTTCCTTTAATAGAAAGGACTGCTAAAAGATATATCTTTTGTGGAGATTCACTGGAATGACAGTCTATACTTGTTCAAACTTGATATTGAAACTTTAAATAATGGGGGCTGATTACTAAAACAAATGGGTGGTCCACTGACACCAGTACTATAATTTAAAATATTATTTCTTCCTTATTAGGTTTTAAAAGACCACAAATGTCACAAGGCTTAGGAAGTCAGTTGGATTTATTAACATAAATTAGTACATTAAGTTTAAACCAATTGACTTTTCTCAATAGAGGATGATTTGGAGTATATGTCTAATATTTATATGATTGAGCACTTAGCTAGGTAGTGAAGAGAGTGAGATCATAGCCAAGAACAAAGTGGATGTGGTCAGGAGTTGTTTATTCTGAGTTTGGGAGTATGTTTCTGTGCCATCTCTCAGTTTCAAAGTCTTGTTAAGGATTTGAAAGTTTGATGAATCTGTTGAGATATAAACATACCTTCTTCCGCAATGTATAATTTCAGCTGATACCCAAGCATTTGTTAAGGTGTTTTTATAATACATTGGTTGATTTAATGGAGAGGAAGTAACAGTGACAGAGTGTTTGTACGCTGGAGTTTCATCTCTTTCATCCATATTTTAAAAAATTTTAAAGTAAAAAGAGTTTAAGATATTCTAGTTTTAGGAATAACATTATGCTGCATTGCCCCTTTTTTTCTTTAAGAAGGATTTATTTTAGTGTATGATTTTGTTTTTTAATTATTACTTGTTTTGTACTATTACTAGGTATACTAGTAATATGTTATAATTTTAAAAGGTAGATCTATTATTTATTTTAGTAGTAGAAGGTTTATTTATAACTAAAAAAGCTTCTAATAAATGAGAAATTACAGCATCAGCGATTTCAGATAATAAAGCTGAAGTCTATGAAAAATAAGAATAAGTATTAATAGAATGATGAATATATTTAAGCTTTCTAAATTTTGGAAATTGAGTGACATTCATTTATTATAGTTGATTAGACAGTAACCCTCTGGGGTTAACTCTTTTTAGATAAATGAGGAGCTGTTAAAGGTTGGTATGTAGGGCAGGAGCATACTATCATTCATGCTGTATGCTAAGAAATATCATGTTTTCTTTTTAAAGTCTGAGTATTAGCGTGATGTACAGTATGCTCATGTTGAGCTGTTGAAACTGATTTTATTAATTGATCAACTGCCTGTTTTTCCATGGATATAGGTTTAGGTAAATTAGAATGAGCTTGAACATGAGTAATATAAATTGGAAAATTTTTATTTCTAATTAATTGCTGAAGAAATAAGAATAATAAAGTGAACTCTTTAGTATTAGCAGGTAGAGTTACTGTTTTAATATTTTGTACTGTATAAGTCAAATAAAAAAATCACTGATAATATTTAAACTTTGATTAGGATAATCTGTTAATAATAAAACAATAGCAAATAATTTTACTTTTTGTACAGAATTATAAGGAGATTGTTGTACTTTATGAGAATAAGGACCCATGTAACTAGATATCTCTAATTTATTAGTATTAGTATAAAATATTTGTGTATTAGGAATCGGTTCTAACTTTACTATTTTAGGTAAAATCTAATTAGTATTTTTAAGAAATTGAATTCTTTTATTTTGAGGAAAATTATTATCTATAATTTCAATATGATCTGATAATGTTATTTGTTATTCTATATTTAACATGAATAAATTAGAAATTTGACCATTAGTTAAAGAGACAATAATTTTTTCAGGATTCTTTCCTACTAATTGTCTTAAACATTGTTTTATGTGGAAAAAAATAATTAATATGTTCCATTTACTGGATATTTTCCTAATTACACCTTGTTTTAGTACAACTGTATGTGCCTTTAAGAGCAACCATTAATAAATTAGCTTGAAAAATGTCAAATTCTACTTTTCTATATATTCTAATATAATGATCTAATGTAACATTATTTTGAATTTGAACGCTGGCAAAGGCCTTTTTTATTAGAAACTGTTCTTACTCTGGTATCTGGAAAAAGAAGAGGAAGCTGTTACAAAACTGAAATAGTCAGAGGCAGCGGTGGAGCAAAAGACAAAAGGATTAGAAAACATTATCAATAACTTTACAAAAATGAGTTAAAAGTTTTTTAAGTTTTGATATTTTATTTTCTGATACATTAGTAAGAGTTTTTTCAGAGTCACTATCCTCTGTTTTACTTTTTTTCTGAGTGACTTTTGAGAGAAATTTTATTTACAGGTCTCTATATTTGGTTTCCCTGTTGGCGGTGGAACAAAATCACGTTCTGTATCAAAACCAGATTGTAAAAAAAAAAAAAAAAAAAAAAAGCCCAGATTGTAAAGTTTTTTAAAGTCACAGTTACCAAGTGATAAGCACTCCAAATATTTCTGCTTATAAATTCCTGTCTCTGAGCACTTTTCTTACGTTCTTTTACACTTTTAATTTAAGCTGATCTGATTCTTTTTGTCAGTAGCAGTGCTTAGCCAGTACTTGAAACAACTCAAGTGGAGGAGGAAGACTAGGAGGTTTCTGCTTAATACTATCAATAAGCTCATTATATTCCTGCAAAAATAAATAAATAAATAAACTTCAAAATTAGTGATTTTTTCTTGCAAAGACTGATTAGAGAAAGAAACAGCTGCTTTCTCTTTATCATGTTCATCTGAAAAAAAAAATCATTAACAACTGAGTCTTTAACTACATCAGTAACTATAAGGTTACTAATATCAGGTTCAGATTCAGCAGAAACATGAGAAAAAGGATGACACACTCATCTTTTTGCATCATTGAAAAAAGTTTGCAAAGCCACAGTAATTAAATTATACACAATCTAAATATCTTTTTTTTTTCATTACAATCTAAATATCTTTATCAATAATATTTCCTTACTGGTAAAAATCTTTTCATATCCTGCCTAATATCTTTCTAAACAGACAAATTTAACTGATTTTTAGATTCAGGAGAAAACCAATAATAATATTTCTGAATGATAGCAAAAAGACATAAAAAAGACTGAGTTTTAACTGACACTCCCATGAAGTCTAATAGAGACCGTAATAACTGCATATATTCATCTTCGGTAGATACTGAGTTTCCCATTTTGTTCCTTTTAATTATTCCTTTTTTATTACCTTAAGTTTTCCTTTTTATTCCTTTAAGTTTTCCTTTTTCCCTTTTTTTCCCTTAACCCTAATGCCAGGAGTCCTGAGTACTTTCAGCCCAGTCGTATCCACCCAGTTGCGCCCGTTCCCAGTTTTTTTACCTTAAGTTCAATGACCAGAAATCCAGTGGACAGTCAACCAGCTTTGGACCAGACATACCCTGCTCACTGCACCAGATGTTGCTGTCCACCAGCCCAGTCAACGACACAGAGACATCACTGCAGATGGAATGATTAGTTAAGGAAAGACTGAGGCTCTCTCAGGCCTACAGCCCCATTTATCTTTATTCACTGTATTATATATTCAAACTCATCAGATAAGAATAAAAAAGAATAAAGAACAAAAGCATTAATTGAGACTAGCATAAAAAGATCTTTTCAGCATAAATGTTGCAAAGCACATACATGTCATTTCTAAGTCTGGAGCATATAACTTGAAGATAAACTACAAGGGTACCAGGTTGTCTGTTTCTGTTTGCCCACCTCCCTAACAAGTTAAATGAAGCTTTTGTGTAATTTGAAGTTAGGGAATGAAGAGTAAAAGTTCAGCTCCAGACAGGTGCTAAATCTCCAGCTACGACTTGGCAGGACCTGAGGGAATCATATCTCAAGGCCTTTTCAGCTAGCAGGGAAGAATTAACCCCTGCATTTCTGCTTCTTTAGCAGCAGGGAGGAATTAACCCCAAAGTCTCGCTTATAGCCGAGAACAGAATTTTCCCATCTTAGGTTCTCGTACCACAAGGAGCACATATGAGACAACGCCAGCTTTCTGGGGTGCTGAGAACCATGCCCCTTCAGTTAGTCATATAGGCACTAGTTCTTCTTTAAGGGTTTGGTAGAATTCTGGTGTGAAGCCATCTGGTCCCAGGCTTTTCTTTTTAGGGAGATTTTGTATAGTTGATGCTATTTCCGAACTTGATATAGGCCTGTTCAACATTTCCACTTCTTTCTGGCTAAGTCTTGGTGGGTGGCATGCTTCCAAGTATTGGTGAATTTCCTTCTGATTTTCATATTTCTCAGAGTAAAATTTCTTGTAATATTTGTTAAGGATTTTTGAATTTCTGAAGGATCTGTTTTATTTCATCTTTACCATTTCTGATTGATGAAATTAGAGATTTTACTCTTTTTTTTCCTGGTTAGGTTACCCAAAGGTTTATCTATTTTATTGACCTTTTCAAAAAACCAACTTTTTGATTGGTTGATCTGTTGTATAACTCTTTTGTTTCCAATTTCACTTAATTCTGTTCTGAATTTGGTTATTTCTTTTCTTCTGCTGGGTTTGGGATTGGAGTGTTCTTCCTTCTCCAGTTGCTTGAGATGTCCCATTAAGTTAACTTTCTCTCTTTCCATTTTCTTGAGGAAGGCTTGCAGTGCTATAAATTTTCCTCTTAGGACTGCCTTTGCCCAGAGGTTCTGATAATTCATGTCTTCATTGTCATTTTGTTACAAAAATTTGGTAATTTCCTTCTTAATCTCATCTATGACCCATCTATCCTTCAGCATAAGGTTAGTTTCCATGTTTGTATGAATATGCAGATTCCTGTTGTTATTGAGTTCAACTTTTATTCCATGATGGTCTGAGAAGATTCAAGGAATAATTTCTATTTTTTAAAATTTGCTGAGGTTAGCCTTGTGACCTAGGTTGTGATCAATTTTTGAGTATGTTCTGTGGACTGATGAGAAGAATGTGTATTCAGTTTTGTTGGAATGAAATGTTCTGTAGATGTCTGTTAAGTTCAGATATTAAATCGTTTAGTTTAAGTCTAAAATTTCTTTTGCTTAGCTTCTTTTTGGAGGATCTACCCAACACTGCCAGAGGGGTGTTAAAATCTCCAACTACTATGGAACTGGAAGAAATTGAGTTGCTCATGTCTGTTCGAGTTTCTCTCATAAATTGAGGTGCATTCTGGTTCGGTGCATAAATAATAATTGAAATTTCATCATATTGAGTATTACCTTTAACAAATATGAAGTGTCCATTCTTATCCTTCCTTATTTTGGTTGGTTTAAAGCCTATTGTATCTGCGAACAAGATTGCAACACCTGCTTTTTTCTGCTTTTGATTTGCATGGAATATAGACAACCATCCCTTCATCTTGAGTCTATATTTATCTTTTAAGGTAAGATGAGATTCTTGTATGCAGCAGATATCTGGCCTGAGTTTTTGTATCCAGTCAGCCAACCTGTGCCTCTATAGAGGATAATTTAAACTATTCACATTAATTGAGAATATAGATAACCCTTTTGAAAGTCCAGTGGACATTTTCAATCTTTTTGTGACTGTGGAAGTTGGAATTTGATCAAAAGTTTCTGGGTGAGTTTACTTTTGTGGTGGAGGATGACACTGGTCATTATGGAGGATAGGTCTGAGAATATTCTGGAGCACTGGTTTAGTTATGATAAATTTCTTCAACATGTGAATGTCATTAAAGTATTTAATTTCTCTATCATAAATGTAATGCAGTTTAGCTGAATACAGGATCCTGGGTTGAATGTTATTTTGTTTTAAGAGGTTAAAAGTTGATGACCATCCTCTTCTAGCTTAAAAGGTTTCAGCAGAGAGATCTGCAGTTACTCTAATATTCTTCCCATTGTGGGTTATGGTTTTCTTATGTCTGGCTGCATTCAGAATTTTCTCCTTCATATTAACTTCAGTGAAGTTAATTATGATGTATCTGGGGGATTTCTTATTTGGGTTGACTCATGCTGGAGTTTTGAAATTCTCTGCTATCTAAATTTTAGAATCTCTTGGCATGTCTGGAAAGTTCTCTTTCATAATCTCATGAAGAAGAGACTCTATGCCTTGTGAAGCCACTTCATCACTTTTGGCAATGCCAGTAAGGTGAAAAATGGTTTTCTTCAAAGTATCCCAGAGCTCTCTGAGAGAGTGATCTGTTTTTGCCCTCCATTTCTCTTTCTCTTTGAACATTTGGGAGCATTTGAAAGCTTTGTCTTCAATGTCAGAAATCCTTCTTCTGCTTCCTCCATTACTGAGGGATTCTACTGTATTTCTCAGCTCTTTGAGGGCTGCAACTGCTTGTCTCAGTGTGTCAAAATCTTTGGTCATTTTGTCTTTGAGGTAGATACTTAGTTTTAAAGAATAATGCTTTTTGGTCTGTTGGTTAATTTTATTTAAATTAATATTTCCTACAGTCCATAATACAATTTTTTTTAACAAATAAATTATTAAATATTTGATACAGAAAGCCATGGAAAAGAGAGGAGAGAGGGAGGATTAAGAAAAGCTGGTCAATTGGAAAAGCTGGTTAGTATTAGTATTTGCAAAAATATGGTAATACAGTCAGATGAAAGGAATGTTTTAGTATTTGATTCTATAGTAAAGAAATTATAATTTATTGTGTTTCTAAAAATAGATACAAGAAAAGAATTTAAAGGTTCCAACATAATGAAAAGACCCCAACTTATGTGAAACTATGATATATAAATAAAAAAAACAACAAAATAGAATAAAATAAAATGAAGTAAAGTAGACAAAACAATGGAAGGAAGGGGGAATGAAGGAATGGAGGAAAAAAGGAAGGAAAAAAAGGTCACACACTTTTTGAGTAACAATAACTGTTTCTTTACCATGCTGGATATAAAATCTATGCTATTTTGAGCTGTCATCATAATGTATTTAGCAAGTGAGAATGATGATGAGATATATGAATTCCAGGCTAGTGTTCTGGTGTCACCATTTCTGTTTATACAGGTTAGATTCTTTCTGTACCTCTATTAGCTAGTGGAGAGTGTCCAGTATAGATAAGCCATTGCACGTTCAGTTCTATAAAGGTACAAGTTGAAATTAACAACAAGTATTTTAGTATTACAGTTCACTCTCTTTGAGTGGTAATATTAGTAAGTGCCTGAGACAGCAACAAAAAAATTAAGTGCTTGGAACATGTGTGATGTATGGAATGGCACAGATAATAAGAAAGGTATTAGTCAACAATTTGAAAGATCTAAAGGTAAAATAAAGGCAGAGGTGTAAATTACTGACTCTCCTGTGTCATTCAGAATGCCTGGCAGAAGATGCCAGAAACTGAGAATGGCAAGGGCACAAAACGATAACCATGTCAGTCAAGAGAAATATGTCCTATCAAATTTCAAATGAGGAAGACAATATTTTCAAATGTATGGATAAATTGGCAAGCATATTTTTTTAAAATGCCACAATGGCAAGCATGTGTTTAAAATGTAAGACAATGAGTGGGAAAATAAGTTAATTAGAAACTCCTGGGTAACTTGTTTGGCTGTCTATAGGGAAGTGTGTGGAAGTTATTTTCTCCCTGCCTTTTTTTTTTTAACTAAACCAACTGAAGAAGGTGCTTGAATTAGGTCACTTTTTTGTATGTAATCTCATATGAGAGATGTGTTAAATATTAATTTTTGTAGGTAAAAAATTAGAAATATTAAACATAAATGATGCAATTTCTCTTCCAAGCCGTGGGCTTATTGGTGAATGTATAAATCAATCAGTTAATAAATGCAATATCTTGGAGTTCACAGATTAGAAATAGGGGAATATTAAGAGATAGAAAAGTAAACAAAGAATGAATTTTGTTAAATTTTGTAACGTACTACTATGCACGCACAGAGGAGAGACTGCCATGGTTGACATAGAGTAGATTCTGATACTGTTATCTAAGGAAGATGACATCTGTTCTCACAATTGTCAAGAGCTGTGTATCCATAAACAACTAATTGTTATGTAATTAGATAAACATTACACCAGCAGAATTAATAGCATTCCATGAAAACCAGGAAGAGAATGCCTGCCAAAGAGTTTTAGGAAGATAATATTTTATCTAAACTTAAAGAACAACTCAGAGTTTATGATGTAGAAAAATGGATGAAACATCTCATAAAAATGGATGAAACATCTCATAGACAGGAAATAATGGCACCAGAGGTACAATAAACAGCCATTATAATAAAAAGTGTCTAACAGCATGGTCAAAGATGGTTGCAGGAGATGGTAAGAGAGACAATAGTGATGTGGGATGCTGCAAGGTACAAGTTTAAAATTTAGGGTGAGAAAGAGTGTGATGACTTTTTTGGTCCTATACACCAGGTTTGATTTAACATTGTAGGCTTTCTGGGTGGAGGTTAAATATACTGAAATAAGGCAATTGCCTTTTTATACTATATTGGCAGAGTAGATCATGAATTAAAGCAGAAAACCAATTAGAAGACCATTATTACCCCCAGGTGAGGAAAAATGAGAACAAGACAGAGAACAGGGACACTAATTTGAAAGATAATTCATGGCTCAGTGCTCATAGCTCAGTGGTTAGGGCACGGGCCACATACTCCAGGGCTGGCAGGTTCGGGCCCAGCCTGGGGCCTGCTAAATAACAATGACAACTACAACAAAAAATAGCCAGACATTGTGGTGGATGCCTGTAGTCCCAGCTACTTGGGGGTCTGAGGCAAGAGAATCACTTAAGCTCAAGAGTTTGAGGTTGCTGTGAGCTGTGACGCCATAGCACTCTACCAAAGGGTAACATAGTGAGACTGTCTAAAAAAAAAAAAGAAAAGAAAAAAAAGAAAGATAATTCATAATTGAATTTTAGCAGACATATAAATACTACCTGTAGATTTATGTTTATAACATATTAGTATTTGCAAATTCTTATTTTTAAAAGTTTTTTTAGATTTTTTTAGAAGTTTTATTTACATTGTAGTCTATAATTTCCCCCTCTTTCTTTTAATGAGAAAACTGAGGCCTGAACTTCCTTGGCCAGTTTATGGTGAATAGAAGATTCAGTTGATACTGCTTTTTTTTTTTTTTAAAGAGACAGAGTCTCATTTTATTGCCCTCGATAGAGTGCTGTAGTGTCACAGCTCATAGCAACCTTCAACTTCTGGGATTAGGCGATTCTCTTGCCTCAGCCTCCTGAGTAGCTGGGACTCAAGGCACCCACCACAACACCTGGCTATTTTTTGTAGCAGTTTGGCCAAGGCTGGGTTTGAACCTGCCATCCTTGGTATATGGGGACAGCTCTCTCCCCACTGAGCCTCAGGCATTGCCCTGATACTGCTTTTTAACAAGGATTTTTTTTTCCCCCCCTGGTTGCAAGAGATAATTCTGGATAAAAATATGCAAAGAAGAGAAGAATAGTGGCAAGTATACTAAATACAGTATTTAGGGTTGGGTGCACATATTCATTTTTCAGACCACTAGGGCACCATTTAGTGTGTTGCAGTAAATTAGAAAAACCTAGCTTAATACCAAGGAATGTCACAGACACTGAAAATTATGAATCCCCAAAAAATCATAAAACCCCAATCTATAAGTAATGTTAATTGGTAATATTGTCTAGTCCCCACTTCTACTAAGATTGACTGAACATAAAGTACCTCTAAAAGATGGGTGCAATCCACATGTTTTAAACTTAAGTCTCTGAACTGTAAGAAAATCCTGCAAGGCTGGCACAGGACTTCGTGACTTGTTACCCTGATCTCTGATCCTGAGGTAAACATCAGGAATCAGGGTGACTCTTGGATAACGGACTCAACACACACTGTAGTTGTTGAGTGAGATCAGACACTTGAATTTTATGTATCCTCTTTCTTCCTTATTATCTCCTGCCCTTTTAATACTATGACTATTTCATTTTCCTCTAGGAAAAACTGCATGTTCCTTTGCTGTGCTCGTCCATAAAATTCCTTTAAGGACAGGGGTGGGGGGAAGAGAAAGAAAACCATAATTGTGTCAGGATGCAACCTGGACCTAAATCACAGGCATTGTGTGTGCAATGCATATGATCCACCACTCTAGACAGCATGATCATAATCATTATAAGTAAGAAGCAGCACTGTAGTATAGCAGGAAGAGATAAGATGCCTTTGAGTGCTGGATCTCTCACTTCATGTCTCTGAAATCTACCACATATAATCCCTGATAAAATACAGAAAATTATTCATATGATCTTACTTTACAGGGTTGTATTAAGTGCCAAATGAAACAATTATATAAAAGAACTCTGGGAACTGAAAAGTAACATGAGATTTTATTTTAGAACAAGCCACATAGACTTTATTCTTGAACAAGCCATCATTATATAGTGGCCACTGTTTACAGAGTCCACCCACAAGAACATGGAATATTTTTTGTGTGTTGTCACCTGGATCACAAGGTGTTGCTTAATAATAGATATAGTTCATATTATTTAAAATTCTAGTAGAAAGGGTCAGTTAGCAAATATAACTCAGTCATAACACAAATAAGCAAATATATTGACAAAAGTAAATAATAACTCTAATGTGACTATGTATAATCAATTAAAATCCTACTTAAAATATTTGTAGAACATTTGCAGTTAGATGAGAGCAAAGTTACCCTCTGATTAAAAAAATCAGAATGATTGGTACCATTGAAAGCTATTAACTGTAAAAGGAAGCAATAAAGTTTTTGATGTGAAAGCAATATTTTATATCTGGAATTGAGTAGTGGTCTAACTGCTATATACTAATGTAAAAATTTATTGAGCAATTCTTTTAATGTATGTAGAATTAACTGTTTGTAAATTATATTTTAGTAATACCATTGTCTTGATTCCATTCTTGCCATATACTTCTTGACAACACAGTACTATCCCTTAGTAATCTTTGTCTATGTCCCATGTCTATATACCATGGAGGAGAGCTGAGTGCTTCCTTGAAAAAAAAAAAAATATATATGTCTTTTGTGACTCACCAGATTCTGCATATAGAGCCTTTTATCATGTTCATTTTTATGTAAGTACTACTATTTCTACACATCTACTATGCATAAATGGACCTGGTTATACTTGAGGGAGCCCATTAAGCTTCAATGAAAGGGATCATTGAACCTATTTCTGGCCATATTTGATTTGCAAATTGTCTCCACCTCCACTTTGAATCATGAAAGTAAGAGCAGTTGTATAAATGTATTGGCTGTCTAATGTTAGAGAAAAGTTACAGGACAAATTCTAACTAGTAATTCCCTTTCAATGTATAAGAACATGAAATTATATTACTTATTAGGTCATTCCACCAGATTCTGTTCTTCATTGACAAAACTCAAGGTTTTGCTCTTTAACTTCTTAATAGGCTCAGACGTGGCCTCAGACATGGATTCAATGACACTGTGGAATTGTTGACTATTATGATCATCAAGTTAAGTCCCCAGTATTTACGATTGTATAAATACATTTCACAAGCATGATTCTTGCTCAAATGTAGGATACTGTCTGATATTTCTAATAACTGACCCATGTGAGGGTAACATTTATTAGTGTAGCCATCCCAGTTTTCTGTGCATGGATCCCATATCTGTGGGTTACCTTTTGACTTCACACTTACATGCCTGCAGTCAGATGGCAGAAGAAAAAGATCAAGGCTGAATCATGTGTCTGTCAATTCACTTGTGTGCACTGAATGATAAAATGAGCAGCAGTGATTAGATTGCAGTGCACCTTCCTTGAGTATCCAGTCTTGCACTACTCTCCTTAGAGATTTACATACAGCAACATCTTATTGAACATTAAAGCAAACAAATAATAAAACCCAAGCATCCCACACACTAAGTAGCATTGTTAAATTTGTTTTAGAGATGAGAAAGTGGAGACCAGAAGTTACTGACTTTTTCTAAGGACACATACAAAGTGGTGAAGCTAGGAATGTTACACTCACAGTGATTGTATTCTGACTAATTTGCATAAAAAATTGAGGACAGTTTTAAATAGACTAATAGATTAGATTACCGATCTGCTATCATAAAAAAGAAACAGAATTCAATATGTACAAAGATTTAAGGGCTCTAGTTTTAAATGTACTTTATGTAAATAAAAAAAATTGTCATGATGTCAAATAAATTAATGACTTGAATCTTGTGATCTGTGCGTTTTGCCAAATTCTTTTTTCACTTGTAATAGTTAACTTGACCAGTGCAAAGGTTACCAGGAAAGATTTGGTCCTTATATATGAGGGCCTGCTTGAGTGTTCAAACTATTAACTTTCTACCCAGAATTCTGGCTCTTTCTCACCTTGACTCTCAACTTTATTAGATATTAAATCTGTAAAGGCAAGGAGCTCTCGAAATAAGCTATACTGATCTCTGAACCACATTGTCTAGCACAATGAGTGCGACAGAACACATTTAATGATTATTTAATTATGAAAAAGTCAAAAAGATGATTTAATCTTTTATTTACATAAAAATACTCTATTTCCTTGTGTACTCAAACTTACTTCTTCCCAGCTAAGGTCTCTGTGGACATATACCAGTTTACTTACTTTTGCCAAAGCAATAATATTACAATAAAACTTTATACCTACTTTGTGCAACTCAAAACCACAGGTATTTTCTGTGCTAGAGACTCTTTACTGGGCTTTCTCCTGCACTCCCTGAAGCAAAAGAGAAGAATTATGTGTATGTATATGTATGTAAATATATACAATACAGCTTTATTTACTACAATGAGAGTTTTTGTACCAGATTTTAAACACTATGCAACCATAAAATAAATTAGGCAATGGCTTGGCCATTGACATACCTCATGAAATGTTTTCTTTTTTTGAGACAGTCTCACTTTGTCCTCCTGGGAAGTGCTGTGTCGTTCAAACTCTCCGGCTTAAGCAATTCTCTTGCCTCAGCCTCCTAAGTAGCTGGGACTACACGCACCTGCCACAACACATGGCTATTTTTTGGTTGCAGTTGTCATTGTTGATTTTTAGTAGGCCCAGGCTGGGCTTGAATCTGCCAGCTTCAGTGTATGTGACCAGCACCCTGCTGACTGAACTATGGGCACTGAGCCACAAACATGTTTTCTATACATGCTAAAGAATAAGTGATTGAAACAGACTTTCAAAGCAACAAAACCTAAAGCAGAAATGACTACCTTTCTGCCAGTATAAATTGCATAACTCCCGTTTTTACCCAAATATCCTTAATTTTAATATTAATGATTACTATATTCATAAATATGTCCTATAAAACTCCAATGTGGCAAATCAGTTAATATTTACAAAAGGCATTTATTGTAAAAATCATACCTTTAATTAAATAAGATAGGTTTAAATCCTTGCTTTTGGTTTCAGTTATTAGTTACTTACATTTGTTCTCTTATATATATGCTATTGTCTATAACAGCAAAGTTTTTATAACCCTATGATCTCTCATTCAACTTTCTCAATTTATATTTAAAAAAACAAGAAGTAAAAATAAAAAGTAAAGGACAGTAGGATCAGAAATATAAATTCTTTCTAAATTTAAGCAAGAAACAACATGATTGTAAAAGCACAGCAAGTGGTAAAATCTTTTAGATTTCAAGTACTATGTATGACATTCTTATTGGCTTTGTAACTTGTAATTTACATTTTCATTCATTCATCTTTCCTTCAAGGAGGAAGTGATTTAGAAGGGGGTGACAGACAAGTTAACAGATAATTACCACACATTGTGATGAGTGCTTTCTTAGAGAGAAGCAATTTGGAGTGCTATTTGGTTTAGCAAATTGCTTTCATGTATATCACACCGTCTGATGCTTAAGATATTACTTGGAAGTAGGTAGGGTACACATATAATACCCATAGTATCCCCATTTTACAATTGAAAAAAGCTGAGATGGGAATTTAAATTTATTTCCCTAAACTATGAGAGAAATCTTTCTCTCTCTGCCAGGTAGTTGGTCTCAGAGATTCAAAGAATAAACCTGCAGACCACATGAGTAAGCAAAGGACAGATTTTTATTGATAGATAAGGAAGCCTCTGCTGCAGTGAATGGGGCGCCTGAGTGGGTGCCCCATTTTTGCCTTCTTTCTAGGGGTTTGTGTACTGCTTTTCCTATTCTGTGGACAGGTGATTTGAGGAGACAGACTGTTAACAACTGTTTGGCACTGGGGATTGGGGGCAAAAGTTAATTTTAAAACAGCTCTTGTGCCCTTGGGTGGGTTCTCTGTTCCAGGAGGAGCTGCCTCTTATTTAGGGTGTGTTTCCAGTTCTGGGAAGGGCAGACCAAATGAGATACTGGTCAGGCTGTTTTTTATGACCCTGTTTGTGCCTAGAAATTTGGTCTATGATGTGACTGATCCCTGAGCTCAGGCAGGCCCCCCAAAATGGGAGTCCTTGTCCAGCCCTGAGTAGGGCAACTCTATATCAAGACCACTTAACAAACAAACAAAAAAAATTACATTTGGGATTTATAACAGATCTTATGACTTTTATTCCTGTGACCAAACCAGTATCTGTATTGGTTAATAATTTCTAATAATTAAGGGTTTCACATTTCTATTAAAGGAACTCAGAAGTCTGGAAACAACCTATAGTTTTTGTTGAGAGGAGTAGAAGCAAGGTCAAAAAACTGGTCTTAGGAAAAGAAAGAGGGTGTAAAAAAGCAATCATGATGTAATGGATAAAAAAGAATGTGTAAAAAATATTCTTCTGAGGTCTAGTTAATAATACAAAGATTTTGGTTTAATACCTTTATCAAATGAAATCTGTAACACATAACTACATATTTTGTAAGGTTTTAAAGCATATAGGAAACAGAGTGGAGAAATAATATATGTAGTTAATGTAAGAAAAGAGTCAAAAAGTAAGTCTTAGAGCCAAAATTAATTGAACAAAGAATGTCTTTGTAGAAAAATACTTGAGAACACTTCAGAATAAGAATTAGAGTTATATTATAGAAAAATCCATAAATCTTTCAAACAAATATCTTGCTCAAGTAAAAGCAAAAGGGATGATACATTTTATTGGCAGAAAATGGAATACAAATCTAGAAAGAAACTATTATTTCAATCATTAGAATTCCCATAAATGCTTCCCCCAAAATTGTCTCAATACTATATTGCTTGCATAACTTTTCTACTAAAACCACCCTTATAAATTGATGAAAGAAGGCATGGCAAGAATTAGAATAAGGACCTCAAAACTCTGTGAAGAAACAGGCTTAGCTAAAAAAATAAGACCCATTGTCCCCTCATTTGCTTGATAATAGTCCCTTGTCCCTGGTTTACTTCCAGTTGGTGATTATAAAGGTTC
Organism: Loris lydekkerianus; assembly: GCA_963574355.1. Taxonomy (NCBI): domain Eukaryota; kingdom Metazoa; phylum Chordata; class Mammalia; order Primates; family Lorisidae; genus Loris; species Loris lydekkerianus. The sequence continues at coordinate 59,475 of CAUYPK010029705.1, forward strand.
TTAACTTTCTCCACATATTGGGTAGTTGTAAATATTCTTAACTTTACTCTGTAGATAACATCACCTTTTGGAACCTTCAAGGTGGTTTCTAAGATGTCTTCTAGGCCCTGCACTCCAGTGGATTGGATAACCTGCCCAGACAAGCAGCCTATACCAAGAACCCAATTTGACTGAAATTTTGACCCCAGGAGCTGAAGAAAAACAAGAAAATGATTTCCTGACCCCTATAGTGATGTCCACACCTCTATAATTTTGCCCCAAACCTAATTACTCAATCTCTCGCCTGTGAAACTATCCTTAAAAACCTTCTCTCTTTGTCTCGGCGCCTAGGTCAGTGGTTATGGTGCCAGCCACATACACCGAGGCTGGTGGTTTGAAACCAGCCCAGGGCCAGCTAAAACAATAATGAGAACTGCCACACACACAAAAAAAAAATTAGCAAGTCGTTGTGGCAGGTACTTGGGAGGCTGAAACTAGAGAATCGCTTAAGCCCAAGATTTTGAGGTTGCTGTAAGCTGTGATGCCACAGGACTCTATGAAGGGTGACATAGTGAGATTCTGTCTCAAAACAAAAAACAAACAGACAAACAAACAAAAACCCTATCTCCTTGATACAGGGTTACCTATTTCAGGGCTAGACAGGGACCCCCCACCCCATTTTCTGGGCCTAAATAGGCCCAGAAATTAGTGTCATCACAGGCCCTGTCTCTGGGCACAAAGCTTCTTTGCCAGCTACATTCTCTGAACACTCACAGAAAACTGGCCTGATCACTCCTTCCCAGAGCAGAGGAGAGCTTACCTGAAAAAAAGATTTCATGGACTGAATTCCTCTGTACTATGGCAGTTTTGAAAAGAACTTGTGCCCACAGACCTCTGGTGCCAAATGCTTGTGAAATATTCTAGACACACATTCCATCTCCTTAAAACCCTCTGCCCACAGAATAGAAAAAGCAATATATAACCCCCTAGAGTGGACAAAATGCCCAAATGAGCTACTCACTTGGGTCCCCCCTTTGCTGCAAAGGGAGGGGGGAGGTTTGGGTGGAGGGAGGGTGATGGGTTGGGCCACATCTATGGTGCATATTTTTATCTATAATAAAAAAATAAATAAATAAAATAAAAATAAAAATAAAAAGGTAACTAAGAACTGGCTAGGAGGAGGGGGAGTGCATTCAGTACAGTCCTGGGCAGAAGAAGTTTTTGAAGCAAAGGCCCTGAGGTGAGAAGCTTAGAGGGTGTCAGGCCCAGCTGAGGAGAGAGACAGGTGTGAGCAAGGGTGGAGAGATAGGCAGAGGCCACGTAGAATGCACAGAGCTGGCTTTTTTCTTTTCTTTTTTTTTCTCACCATCATGATGGCTTATCTGCTTCATATTAAGAACTTGTCTTAGTTTCATTATAAAAGAGTTAGCCTTATAATAAGCAAACTTTCCTGCTGTTTTTTCACTTCTCCTTCTCCCGCATGATTGAGCAGGATTCCTTCTATGTTTGGTATTAAGGGGAGACTTGACCACCGGAAAATTAAAAACAAATGGAGTGTTATTTTTAGACATATTTTTACTTTCACTGCTGTGCCTTGTCAGAGGTCTCCCGTGTGATTATCAATGGTCAGTAACCCCCAGAATGACCACAATTTTCCACATACTGCTTTTCAGATTGTTTGGTGGAATCCTGTTCTTTTGACACCTATCTCCCCTCCAGAAATATTCTTCTAGATTACTTTCTTGGATTTGCTCATAAATAAAGGAGTATGAAAAAATAACGGTAGCCAATGTGAACAAAAATAGCACTGGCTCAGTTCTGGAATAGGGAAAACTCGCTTCATAACGTTCAAAAGATTCCTACATTTTTCTACCTGTTTATTTGAAGTGAAAATTTCTCCATTGTAGCCCATAAACAAAACAGCGAGGAGCCTCTGTCTCCTATCCATTCTGTTAGGAGTTGGGGAGAAGAAGGCCCACCAGCTCCTCCTCTTTGAGGTGAAGAGAGGAGCCTCCAGAAGAACAGATTTAAAGATTATAAGAAGAAACTGACGTGTGACTTCCCAGTCTTAGCTTCCAGCTTACTTCTGCGTCATAGACTGCTGCACTTGCAGAAATACCACTGTAGGGTAGCAGGACTGGGTGAGGCTTGTTATTGGAGAGGTATTTGAATTACTCTAGGAAGCAGGGCTGTTGCGGGGAGATGAGATTGAAAGTACAGACCTGCCAAAGACTCCACAATAGGACATGAGATGAATTTTGGGCAAGGCCACCAGTTGGGAGGAGCTCAACCTATAAGACTAGTCCACTCACATGCAAGCTCTTCCAAAGCCTGGAGGGAACTGAGGAGTTGCTCCTCGGGGGGACAGGTGAAGACTCTATCTAGACCCACTGTGCGTATAATAAATGAGACCTACTAGCAGCAGGAAGCAGTATGGAGTTGTGATCTCATCACAAGAGGGGTTCCCTCTCCCTCTCTGCCAGGCAGTGTAGAGGGGAAAGGTGGGCCAGAAGGCAGACACTGTCCCTTTCTTCTAGGTTTCTACAGCATAAGTTCTCAACTGGGGCGATACCAATCCCTAGGAGGAAGTTTCAAAATTCATGAGTTGTTTCATAGTTGTCACAAAAGTATGGAAGTTGTTGTGAGCCTTTACTGGGTAGAGTCAAGGACATAACATATCCTGCAATGTGTGGGACAGTCTCATTTAACAGATCATTTCCCTTCATTTCATATATTTTCAAGTATTCTGCAAACAATTCTTGTAAGTGAGAAACCTATTACTTGAACCTATAGCCTTACTTTGGTTTTTAAATAAAACCAAGTATTTTTTGCATATTTTTTAATTGATTTTTCTAGGAATACAACTATGGTGTATGTTGCAAAACAATATACTTTGTTTTATTTTGAATTTACCCATTGTTTGTTGTTTACCATTTTGGAAAATTGGATGGCAATACTGTTAGTCAGCATTATAATCATTACCCTTGGGATAGTTCTACATAATACCACAAGGATCTGACTACTATGTCTTCCAGTGTCATCGTATTTCAGTGTTCACACATTGAATAACATATTAATTTATTATAAAATATTACCATCTATTCCAATTTTATGTTATAGTGAGATCATTGTATAGAACTTTAAAATATATGTGCATCTGGAATAAATTATATTATTAATTTTATTTCATAATAGTTTGGTATATAAATAAATATACTCATAAATATTTGTTATAAAAGACATGCTGTAGTCTGAACATGTTCCCCCAAATTCATGTGTTGGAAACTTAAACCCCAATGCAACAGTTGTTGGGAGGTAGGGCTGAATGGGAGATATTTAGGTCATGAGAACTCCACCCTCAAGAATGGATTAGTGCTGCTCTAGAAAGGGTTTCTGGGTTCACTCTCTCTTGTCTTTCTGCCACGTGAGAGCACAGCATCTTCCCTCTCTTGCCACTCTGCCTTCCACCGTGTAAGGACACAGAAGAAGGTCCACTTCAGCTGCTAGCACCTTGATCTTGAACTTCCCAACCACCCCAACTGTAAGAAAATAATGGTGCACTGTTTGCAAATTACCCATTGTCAAGTATTTTGTCACAGCAGCACAAAATGAACTAAGAAAAAGGGGAAACTGAGACTGAAGGAATTGGTAACCGCTTCAAGTTTTTAACTCTCCAAGTGTTACAAGTGTAGTCTGCTGGAGAAGGGGTTGAGAGAGAAATTTGAATCAATTATGAGATTGATATTTAATAGTAAATAGGAAGTAGTTCAATACTGGAATGAGGCTCTTTTGTAACTAAAAGTGACTGAGAATTTTCTGGATTGATATGCCCTTGAGGGAACTATGGCAGGAAAGAGGCTTCCCCAAAGCATCACTGGAGGCTATCGTTGGGAAATGACTTAGGGCCCTCTACAGCTTTGACATCCAAGAGAGTGGCCAGCTACCTGCCATGCCTCTGGAGAGGGGGAAGCATATGTTGCTGCTGTTCTGCTACTAAGTTGCTGGTAAACCTACAACTGCTCTGAGATTTGCTTCCCTTGCAAATTTAGGGTGCTATGATCTGCTTCCTTCATTATAATTGCGAGAAGCTTGTAGTGCACTAACTATAAAGGGCTCTGTAATGACAGGAGCTATGATTCTGTACCTTCCTACATTCCACAGAACCCAGGCTCAGGCTGTGCCCGTATTAATGCCTAATCATTCAAGTTGGCTAGTTGAATATGACCTCTTTTCTTCATTCTTTGGAACATGCATGAGGAAAATTACGATTTGTATTCGGATGGATGCTGCTTAATTTTTTCATTCACATGTATGTTGTAGCTAAAAACTACATGTGATTGCCTGACCTCATTAACTCAGTATGAATGGCCAAGAGAGGACTAAAAACGCTGGTGCCTAGATAGCGCGATGAGTAATCAGGCATCTTACAGGAGCTGGAGATCCAAAAACAAAATGTGCAGAGAAAGGACGAGAAGTCACACCCCAGCTTTAGAAGATGCACTAATTTGAGAGTAAAACCCCCCTGGTGCACACCAGGGGGAGAGTTAATTAAAGCTTCTGTGAAAAGGACAGGAGGGGATCCCTAAGGCTGGCCGGAGGCTAAGCTAGGTAGGGCACAGTGCTCATGGAGCCCCTGAGTGGATGCATCTGAGTCCCACGAGGGTTGCTCAGGTTCAATTTTTACCTCCAGTGTTAACCCCCAGCTGCCTGTCTTGAAAATGTCATTTTTTTTTTTTTTTTTTTTTTTTTTTTTTAGCACAGAGCTGAGAGTGTGTTGGAGCATCGCTGCACACTCAATTGCAATCCTAAAGGAATCACTCAGAGTGAAAGGACCTGTTCTGTAGAGTGCTACCCTACAGAGCTGCTTCTGATGAGAATAAGGGGGCGGGGGTGTTGGCAACGTTAACTGCTATGCCATACAGATGGAGAGGGGACAAAAGTCAAAACTGTTTTATTCACTTCTCTAAATTATCTTTCTCTAAGTTAAACACATTGGTGGCTGCTATTGTTGGCTTTTATGTTCCCTTTGCAGAATAATGATTTGCTGCATTTTCACTCCTTTTAGAGAAAATTCCTTCCTTAATTAAAGGTCACATAGTGCGTCTTTCCATATGACATTCACATAAACAACTTCATAAGCTCTTGTTCTTCCCTTCAGAACTCCCTACACTTTAATTCAATCTTGATTGATTTCCTCTTTTCCCAAACAAAATCAGGGTGGTTATGTGTACCACTTTGAATTCACTATTATATTCACCATCTTGATCTATTACACTCATGATTCTGACTTTTATGATTATCACTTTGGCAATCTACACAAAATGATTTTTGATAACAAAATTGGAGTAAGGAACTTTTCCATCTATGACCACAATAAGACTGCATAAATCAACCAAATTTAGCCACTACTGACTGTGAAAATCACTTCAGCTCTTGGATCTCAGTTAGATCTTCTGTAAAATGGACACATGGAACTGATTTTAGTCTCTTTCACCCACTAAAACACTGAAACACCATGATAGAACGTCTCGGTGTTTATGGTTTTGCTTTCAAAGCTTTCATTTGTTCTACAGTATTCCTTTCAAGCAGGATGGTATGGAAATATTAATACTAGGAATTATTTTATCATGTGTAAAGTATCATCATTCATTTTCTCTGGAAAGATAATTTTGAGATATTACTAACTTTAGTAGCATTTACTTATTTAAAAATAAGTGGTGTTTATGTATCTTTCACTTATTATAATTATTGGCTTTGACATAAATATGCTCTTTTCTGTCCATTTAAACAGTTTGTTCAGTAGTCACTTGGTTTATTTTGATTATGAAGACTTTTCATGTTTTTCCACTAGATCTTAGCACTGCTCATTAAATTTAAGTAAGCGCTTTCTGAAACAGAAATAACTTTTTAGATTATTATAATTTTCTATTTTAAATTTCTTCTTAATTAAAAGTAGCTTTTTCTTTCTGTGCATTCCCAGCATGCATAAATTTCATTATATAGTAATATATGTTTGAATGTTATTTTCCTTTTTTATCATAGTAAATTTCAAACATATACAAAGTAGAGGGAACAGTCGAACAAATCCCATGAAATTATTTATAGCTTCACAAACTGTCTACTGACAGTCATTTTTGTTACATCTACATTTTCCCTTATCCTTCACATTATATGATTTCAAATTCAATCCTGGATGTAATATTATTTCCTCAGTAAATATTTTAATATATACTTTTAAAAGAAGACTGTACTTCATAACTGTGACAATATTATCACATGTAAAAAGTTGACAGTGACTTCCTAATCTCATCAAAGATCCTTGATTGTCTTATCAATATGTCTGCAGTTGGTTGGAGAGAAAAATGATTCAAGTAACATTAAAATATTAACTATCTTTGAAATGTCTTTTCATATATACATAGCAATGTTTCTAAATTCACCATGTCATTTCTTCCTGCAATTCTGATGCTCCATCAAGTCCCACACATGCTGGAATTTACTGATTTCATCCCTGTGTTACCTTTTAAGGAAAATTTCTCTGTCCTCTAACTTTCCTATAGACATTAAGTACTTTTCTACCATAACTTCATTGTAGTGTTGCATATATATCTTGTATTTTTTCATAACAGGGAGACAATAATATCTGCTTGCTCACTTTTCATGTTGAATTGTCCGTATGTTCAGGTATTGTCACCTTGATTCATTTCATTACAAAGTTCCCCATGTAATGTTTTCAGCAGCCAATGATAATTATTGCCTAGATTCTTTATTTCACTGGTGATTTAATGTGACTAATTATCCTAACTATTATTAAATATAAGTAGTATTCTACTATATAGTAATACTATTCTAAAACCATACTTTATTATTTATTAGTTAGAATTTTTAAAAGAACTTTCTCTCATTTGATTACCCTGACATTCAGTTTGAACATTGTTTTAATACATTCACTAAATCCTACTTGTGCATACTCTTTCTTTATTTTCTCTTTTTTGAACTAATCCTAAATTTTATGTATCTTTCTCTCTTTAGAAAATAATATCAAAAATTGATGTCTTTCATGTAAACCTTCATACCTCAGATGGATTTTAAAAGTCCTATTATGTTTATTTATTTTTGAGACAGAGTCTCACTTTCTTACCCCCAGTAGAGTGCTATGGTGTCATAGCTCACAGCAACCTCAAGCCCTTGGGCTCAGGCAATCCTCTTGCCTCAGCCTCCCAAATAGCTGAAACTATAGGCACCTGCCACAACACCTAGTTATGTTTTATTTTATTTTATTTCTTACAGATGGGTCTGGCTCTTACTCAGGCTGGTCTGGAACTTGTGAGCTCAAGGGAGCTATGTCTCCCCGAGTGCTGGGATTACAGGCATGAGCCACCGTGCCCTGCCCTCCCATTGGGTTTAAATCAGAACAGTTTTTTTCTGGAGCACAATCTGACAAAATTCATAAAAATTTTTAATGTGCTTAATCTTAGTCAGAGTAACTCACTTTAATTAACTTATCCTAAAAAAAATTGAAAAGTATACACAAACAAAAAGCCTCAGAAGTTAAAAATAGTATTGTTTATGATAACAAAAAAATCATTGTAAACAATCTTAATGTCTAATAATAGGGTATATAACATGTCATAATATCCATGGGCCACCAATAAAATGAGTTTATAGCTCTATGTTGATGTGAACAGAATGACGTATTGAGCAATATGTCTATATTGGCATAACCATGTATTGTGTTAAGAGCAAGTTACAAAACATTATAATTGGGTCCTATATTTATAAAAAGAATAATTTCATATACATCTATAAACACATGCATAGAAAAAAATTCTGAAAGACTACTCTTTCAAATGTTACCTATGAGCACTAAGTTCTGCCTGGTGGCAGTAATTTTCTCCTTCTATTTTGTTATCATTAAAACATAATTTTTTCATAATAACAATAAAAATAAAATGGAAATTTATTTTTTATGACAAAAAAAGTTTTTAAACAACGCTAAAGACACTTCCTTAATTACAAAAAAGAAAAACCCAATAAATCAAGTTTTAATTTGAAAAGAAGATCCCTGTCATTTACCACTGTTTCTTCTTCCCATAAAGCTCGTGGTGCAGACCTTAAAGAGAGAAGTGGTTTTGCTACTACTGTGGGTTCTACAACCCAACTTTTAAAATGTCCTATGAAGACTTGCTGCTACTTATCACCTGTAAAACTGCAATTTTATACCCTGCTGGTTGCTGGAGGCTTTATAGCAAAGACTTAGTTTCTCAAACAGAAAGCTCTGCACTGCTAACGTTCTGTGGTTCACGGAGACTCTACACATATTTTAAGTGTTTATAACTTATGTTACAGGACAGAGAAAAGCCCATGTTCACTCCGCTCCTAATGCAAGGACTTAGTTTCGGGATTTTTCCCTCCGAGATCTATTCTTTGCATTCCCACATTAGTTTCATTCACTTATTTTCTACCTTGAAAGTCCTACCTGACAAGCTTTCACCACACAGAGAATACCTTACTTTAATTCTCTGTCACCACATTTCTGTTGGAATAGATTACCTCATCCATCAATGTCTAAGCTCTCACAGCACTAGCGCAATTTTAGCCCCTGCGAAACAGAGGAATATTACTTCTACCCCACCTCGTATACTGAGAGAGTAAGAAATTGTAAGCTAAGCACACTCAATTGCTTTTGCTGCCTTAAAATGATGTTTCTCCATAGAGGAAGCACACCCTTCATTAGAATAAGACGTTACTGACCTCAGGCATCTATCTGGAAATACCCTATTCATATACCTCAAGGCAATAAAGTTGACAGGAAATCTGAAATGATTACTGCAATTGTCAGATACTGAAATGAATTTTGTTTTTAAATTTCAAGTAGTAAAAATACTAGATAACTTTGGCAAGATAAGGCAAGGCCCATTTTTTTAATCAAAAACTTTTAAGACAAATTTGCAGTTCCTGGATTTCTATATCATACCAGCAAATATTAAAAAAGAAGCAATTTCAAATATGTTTATACCACGACACTGCATCATCTAATAGATGCAAGAGGCAGAGCATGTTGCACAAGAGGATACAGATCTCTCCCTGACCGAGAAAGGATTAGACTGTGATTGACTATGAACAAACTTGATTCATGTTTGAACCAGGAAATTATAAATGGGGGATGGAACTGGAGGAACTCAAATGGGATGGAAGGCCAAGTGCTGTCACAGGTGACCATCAGACTTTAATATGACAAGGAAGTCTCCATTTTACATGACAACCTTGCAATATACTTACACATGCAGTAAACTTATGCATGTTGTGGGGTAAAGAGAATAAGAACTTGAACTTGAATACGTGGGTTCAAGCTGACAACTTCCATCACACAAATTATTCCTTTAATCTCTGTGAACTTCATAAAATCACTTCTTTTAAAAAATGGAAATAAAGCGTTCCATCCTTGCCCCAAAATAATTTGCCCTGGGAAGACAAAAATTATAAATGTTTTGGTTTTTTGGTTTTTGCTATAGTTCAAGTAGCTTAGTGACTTGTTTAAAGATGCTCACTCTGAGCACACTGTGGAAAATCACCCTTGGGGCCAGAAAGAAGCAGGGAGACCAGTGAAGGAAGAAGTGCCAGTGGCTGTCATTGGCATGTTAGTAGTGGAGAGGAGTAGTCCAATTCGTGATCTATTTGGATGCTAGAAAAAATAAGATTAACTGATGGATCAAATTGTGTATATGACAAAGAAAGCAAACAAGAGTGAGATTTTTCTTCTGAGCACTTGGGTGGATGTGGTTGCCATTAACTAAGGTTGGGAATCAAGGGGAATCCAATTAAGTTTTGTGTTGTATATATCAAGTTTGAGATGCCCATTAGATAGGCAAGGAGGGATATTGAGGGCTAAGTTGGGTAAATTAATCTGGAATAAAGGGAATGAGATACAATTTTGAGTGCTAGTGATAGGTGTATATGTGGATTTACTGTGGTCATTAAATCCATATGGTATGGGGTGGAATCAAATAAGAAGGGAGAATAGAAAGAAAACGAGATGGGATTTGAGCTCTGAGTCTCGGGCTACTCCTACATTTGACGATTGAGAATAAGAAGGGGACGTAGCAGAGGAAATCAGAAGAAATGGAGATTGACTGGAGAAGAACAAGGAGAGAGTGTTGCCCTGGAAGCCAAGAAGTGCAAAAGTTAAAAAAATTAGGTAGCACTCTCACTAGCTGACAGGTCCTTTGCGTATTCTGACTTTACAATGCCACCTGAGTCCTGTTGCTGAGTCCTGTCTACATGCTTTTCTTCACCACAGTGGCTTCTACATAAGGTTCACCATCAAGTTGTTCTTTATTTTTATTTTATCCACTTCCTATGCTTTCCCTATCCTGTGCTGAAGCATATTTTATGTATGATAGATCAAGATCCTTGCTCCTCAACCATTCAAAGTTCGTCCCTTCTCCAACATGATATTTCACAAAGAAATATGATAATGAGCAGGCACTATAAAGATTTATCAACTGGAAATAGATTGATTTGCTTTAGTCAACTAAAACCCCACATTACCAGCAAGAGTAGTGTTCAGCAGTTGTTTTTTAGACCATTTTATTAACTGGACCCTCTACTTATTCACAGGAAAATAATTGATATTAATAATGACTTAATATATGGTCTGCAAAGTTTTTGGAATCATTAAAGGAAAAAAAAAATTACCGTTAGTGTCCTTTAGGGTTATGATGCCTCATGTTCTAGTTCTTATAGAATCGGAAATGAATGCATGGCAGTATAGTTAAACTTTACTAGCTAGGAAAATACATTGAACAAAGTGTGTGTGTGTTTTTTTAAGTAGAGTTTAAGGAAGAGTTTACTGGGAATTAAGTCAGCAGAAAGGAAGGACAGGTCAGATTTTTGTTCTGGGCTGTATGTTGCTGTGGATTATAAATGAATGAGGCTTCTGATGATAGTTGAAGCAGGAAAATAGAGTCAGAGTTGGCCTGAATAACACCTGTTACAAGGCAGGAGCTGTAAGAACAATCCACAAGCAGTTGAAAGGAAGACGTTAGAGTGGTGTGGGCAGTACGTGGTGGTTTGGACCCAATTTGTGGGTCAACCCTGAGACCCTGGGAAGGTAATGGAATGTAAAATAATTGACAGCACAAGAATTGGTTCTGAGGTTTTGATACCAAACTCAGAAGGCGTAGTCGTGAGTGATTTAAACCTCCATGATGCTGTCCTTGGGTGTAGAGAACTAACTCTTGGCAATTGACCCAGGAAAATGGAGATGTCCCCACGCAACTAATCTGAATAGCCAGATCTCTGGCTCTAGAGACTCAAAGAGAGAGGTAGAGGAAAAGTGGATCCTCAATTTCTTCATTTGTAAATCCAGTCATTCAGTCAACTGATATTTACTGCAATCCTACCAGCCAGGCTTTGAAGGGAGGCAGAGGTGATTAAATCAGAATCTTTGCCTTTCAGGACTCTCTGGCATGGTGTAGGAGAGGAAAGTGGAAAAGCAAAGTGAAGAATAATGGTATGGTTTGGGTGTTAGGGGAGAAGGGAGAAGGGAAGTGAGGATCAAGTAGAGATTGAACAGGCTTTCTAGATAACTTCATAGGAAACTGAGTCTTAAAGAATCACCACTACAGGTGCTTTAGGAAGAGGCTGCAGAAAGAGGCAGTGATGTGCAAAACCACAAGGGTGTGAGAGATCCAGTTACTTCCTGAAACACACAAGAAGTTTGCAGAATCCAGAATGCTTAATGTTTATGGAAAAGTGGTAAGAAATAAAGCTTGAGAAATAAGGGTCTCTGTATGCCATCCCCACAAATCTGGGATTTTTATTGAAGAGTTGAAGCACACATACACACAAAAGTCAAAATAATTTAGACTGTCACTAATTTTATGTGACAATTTTGGTAAGAACCAAAGTCCCAATTTAGCTGTATCCTGAATTCTGGAGTTTGAACATAAAACCTTAACTCTTGGACAGATTTTCATTTACACGCAATTTGGCCTCTAACAGGATCACTCTAGTAGTTACCAAAACAGCTTTCAGAGTTTGGGCGTGGAATGGAAGCTCTTTACCTTCAATGATTCAATAATTTCTTTAACAAAGTTTACTGACCACTTCCTGTATAAAAAGACTTGACCATGCATGAAAATCTCCAAAATGTGGGGAGCGCAAGTGAAAGCTGGCACCAATGTTAACTTTCGTCTTGGTGGCATGACTATATTACGAAGAGAGGCCTTATCCTGGGAAATGTACTTTTTCATTCTCTCTAGGAATATTCATTGAGCTATGGGATATGCAAAGTTATCTTGACTTCTGGGTATGTAGGAATAGTGCTCACCCACTTCAGACTCTTTAATACATTCACCTTTCAATAATTTGTCTCGTTCACTACTTTATTTATAGCATCCAAACTAATAATGCCTACTGCCTATTTTTGAAGGATGAGACAATCAGTAATCAGTGAATAAAAGTTATCAGACTATTTTCTCTCTGATTTTTTTTTTTTTTATATTTTTTGATTTGGAAAATACGGTGGTGATTGTTCTATGAGTGCATTTTTCCTATAGCAGTCACAGCACTGGCCATGATAATGTCACGCATTAGTTGATGCATTAGATGTAAAGTTTAATGCTCAAAAGCATTTAATACTATTCTCTGAAAACAGAAACAGAGGGCCCCACACATAATGAATTTCTTGGGCAACACGGACTTTTAAGGTTTATTCTTTGTAAGATGGATTACCAGAGCATCTGAAGAAAACATTAATATTTTCTTAAAAGAGAGAAAACCTTGGGAGATAGTCATGGATGGAGAGCTGAGGTTTCATAGTTCCCTATTCCTAGAACTCTAAATACATGTGAGTAAATCAATTCCATCCTCTCTACTTCTGGTTGTTTATCTGTAAAAGGATCCAACTACTCCTCCCCTCAGCCCCTCCCATTTCTTTGTTCTACATTATTAAAAAGAAGATAATTTCTTACCACTTAATGTTTTAGAAATGATTCCTTATCTTTTCAAGAACCACTGAAACGGAAAAGACACTTGCACTTCTGCTGTAGAAAGAGTAGGGGTCTGTTGGCATGGGATGTTTTCTTTCCTCTGGCTAAATATGATCTTTGCTGCATTTTTCTCTATTCCATACACTAAAATCACATGAGTAATTTTCTCTTGAGTTGAACTGCTGAATTTCAATAAAGATGAGTGAGAGTGTATGAGAGTGTGAGTATGTGTGTGTGTGTGTGTGTGTGTGTGTGTGTACGCGCACGCGTTTAGGGGGAGATTTGGCCAACATAGGGAAATGAATGCAAAGACGGTGGTTAATAAAATTTCCAACTGCCCAGAAAATGCTCAGCCAGTGTGCATTTCTGAGTTAGCATAGTTTGATATGATATAGTTTCCAGAGGAGTTGTGACTCAGTACTCTTAGGAGCTATTTGGACTGCAGCTCAGGAAAAGACCAGATGACCACAAGGTATCAAAAGCTTCTCAGAAGAAGATGCTATTTAAACACAGGGCATTTTTATGATTCTATCTTCTATCTTATTTTATTATCCTGTCTTCCTTGGCCTCAGGTTTTGGCATCAAACCATAAAAATTCAGTAATATCGTTGCTGGAGAGCTGTTTTCCTTTCCCTCTTTTATTTGTTTTCTCTGTTTACTAATTTCTTTGTCCTGCTTTTAAATATTTTGCTATGCCTTGGCTGGGAATGATGTATGCGCTTTGCTTCTCCCAATTTTCCTGATCAATCTCTGCACAATGTTGACACACTCACCCACAATCTATCACCATTTTTTTTTTTGAAAACAAAACAAGTTACCTGTTGAAGACAGTTCTACCTGTCACAGTGAGGACGCCTGCTAATTAGCCGTAATTAGCAGCGTACCAGGAACCCTGTGTGTTTTGTGCCCTTTTACACATATTTCTCAGGTTGACTAAACTCAGTATGACCTTTATGGATCTAAAGTTCCCAATAAAGTGCAATACATAATCATCTTTATGTCTGCAAATCCAAACATTAAAAAAGAAAAAGAAAAAACTATTTAATGGAACATTAACTAATCAAATATGCTGTCCGTTTAAAAGTCAATGATTTTCTTTCAGTGGTAAAATGCTCATGTGGTTTTGGTTCACTGAGATTTTTTTCATTAACAACCTTCCTAAAAACATAGAGTGTGCTTCTCTCTCCCCTATCAAAAATCAGTCTCAGTCTGATGAGTTCCAAAGGATCTTGGAAATAGCAAGTTTTTAGTATGATTCTTATAGTTTGATAGACTCTCAGAAGGAAATTTACATCAATGTCACCAGCCATTGCATTTCATTAATTTTAATGAAATACAAATGTATACATTTCACCAGTTCAGACCATTAATTTAGAATGTGCAAACAGGCTGTTGTTGAGTAAACAGTTAAAATATTATTTTTAACTAAATTTTGGGGTCTATTTTGGTGAAAATTAAATTCTAAATCAGTATCTTTTTAAAGCAATTGTTTAAAAGCATTCAGAACTCGTACCTTTTTGTACATAACTTTAACTTCTCTATTTAAAATTGCTGTCCGGGTCTAATTATTTTATATTTTTAGCCTATAGTCACAATGAAGTAATTGTTCCACAAACTCCAAATTATTGATAAGTGCTTTATCATCTGATCAGGAATTTTCTCAGTATTAGGGAAAGAATAATTTTTCTTTAAACTCATAGCACTTGTATCTTGGTCACAGACTGAATACCACTTTCTGTTTAAGTTATTCTGATTTGGAGATAATAGTGATAAGATTCCATATATTCTATAGATGAGGAAGGGTGAAACTTTCATTCCTGGGTTAGAAAGAAAAAGTATCCCAAGGCCAGTAAGTAAGCTTTTTGTCTTTTTACCTCTCATAATACTGGTTTTACTTTTACCTGTGAAAATCACTAGCAAAATATTAACAATGAATGTTCCGTTTCAGCTTTGATCAGGAGGTGTTTTGACATTCTGAATTTGTAGACAACATTTTAAAAAACATTAATATTGGGAGTAAAACATAAGCCCATTCCATACCCAGGCCTTTTCTCCTCAGAGTGATCCGTTTTGTAGCTGTGCGATTGTTTACCACCCTCAGTTCCCCATTCCACAGGCCAGTAATTAATGGCAATTTCTTTCTGACACCACAATCTGTTGATACAGCTATGAAAACTGGCTGAGGACCCGTGATAGGGTTGCCCCAGGGACTCCATCTGACTGCAGGATGGGAGCAACACAGGACGAAGGAAAACTGTAAGATAAAAACTGCACATTTTTATTTTGAGTTTTTCCGAATTAGATTCTGATTTTCTCTGGTGCCAGTAGAGAGGCCACAAACATTTATTTAATCTTTTTTATTTTTATTTTTTATTTTTATTTAAATCCTAGCTGTGTACATTAATGTGGTCATGGGGCATCATACACTAGCTTCATAGACTGTTTGACACATTTTCATCACACTGGTTAGCATAGCCTTCCTGCATTTTCTTAGTTATTGTGCTAAGACATTGACATTCCACATTTACTAAGTTTCACATATGCCCTTGTAAGATGCACCACAGATGTAATCCCACCAATCCCCCTCCCTCTGCCCCATTCCCCCCGCCCGCCCCCCCCCTTCCCCCTATTCTTAGGTTGTAACTGGGTTATAGCTTTCCTGTGAAAGCCATAAATTAGTTTCATAGTAGGGCTGAGTACATTGGGTACTTTTTCTTCTATTCTTGAGATACTTTACTAAGAAGAATATGTTCCAGCTCCATCCATGTAAACATGAAAGAGGTAAAGTCTCCATCTTTCTTTAAGGCTGCA
>CAUYPK010029707.1:0-15436 GCA_963574355.1 Loris lydekkerianus
CTCTGCCCCCTTCTTCTCTCTGCTGTCCCCTTCCCTTACCCCCCACCATGTACTAGGTCGTCAATTGTTCTCATATCAGAATTGAGTACATAGGATTCTTGCTTCTCCATTCTTGTGATTCTTTACTTAGAATAATGTCTTCCTCTTCCATCCAGATTAATACAAAAGATGTAAAATCTCCATTTTTAATGGCCAAGTAGTATTCCATAATATACATGAACCACAGCTCATTAAGTTTTCATCTGACATATTCTAAAATTTCATCTAGATCTGGGCATTTCCCAACTTAGTCATAAGGGGGACACTACCTACCTCTAAACCAACCTTGTCTGGAGGATTTTGCCAGGTGGTTCCCTGGCACTTGAGGTTTTTTGGTCCTCTTTTCTAAAATGCACTTTGGTGTCATATTTGTCTCAAAATATGGCAAAATGAGTAGTCGAATGTGGATGTGGATATAAGAGAAGATTTACTAGGATAACTGGCCATGTGGTTATAGAGGCGATAATTCCCACATCAGACCACGCACGCTGGGAGCCTTGGGATGGATCAGTTCAAGGTTGAAAGTCTTAGAATGAGGGAAGTTGATGGCCTAATTCTCAGATGAGGCCAAAGGCCTGAGACCCTGAGGCACTGCTGTTGTACACCCAGGAGTCCCCACACCAGAAAGCCCCTCTGATTGCTGGTCAGCAGGATGAGAGGGTGTCCCAGATCGGGTGGTGGGGAGAAAGAGAGAGAGATAGATAGATAGATAGATATGCTTCTCTTCCTCTCTTTTTTCTTTCTATTCAGCCCACAGACAACTGTACAGTGCCCATCCACGGGAAGGATCAGTCTTCCTCACTCAATCCACTGGATCACATGCCAGTCTCTTCTTCATAGACACACCCAGAAATACTCCTTTTCCAGGCCTCTGGGGCTTCCTTGAACCAGTCACCTTGACACCTACCATTGACCGCCACAAACACAGAGCATATATCCCTAGATTTGAGCCATGTTCTAGTCTGCTCTTCCAGCACTGTCCTTTCATGTGAGGGGTCTCTTCCTTAGACTTATTGGGTTACTAGATCCATGGATCTTTTCTATAACTCAAAAACTCCTCCTCCATACTCTAAATGTTGTGTTCTTCCAAAATTCATGCATTGAGACATGACCTCCTCTGTGATGGTGTCCGAGGAGGGTTGCTTTGGGAGGCTGTTAGGTCCTGGGGTTTGAGCCCAGATGAGTGGGATTCTGTAAGAAGGGCTGAGAGAGCGGCCTCTCCTCTTCCACCAACTGAGGGCTCCGACAGAGGTGCCCTCTCCAGGGAAGCAGCCCCTCCCCGGACATCACGTCTGCCCGAGCTTTGATACTGGATTTCTCAACCTCAGGACTGAGAAATAAATGTTTGCTGTTTACAAGCTACCTCGTCTGCCATGTTTGTGGTTATAGCAGATCAAACCAAGACAGGCCCAGTTTTGTTATAATCCTCAAGAAAACACTCATGAATCTCTTTTGCTGTGGAAGAAAATGTGTCAACATACTATATTGGAGGATTTTGCTGTTTAACCTCCAGGGAGCAATAGATAGTCCCAGAGAAAAATGTTTCTTGAGATTTTTCAATACATTTTTAAAGAAATTAAAACAAAACAAAGTGGTCGTTAAAAGCAAGTAAGTTTATTTTGCTCCCCAAATGTATACTTTCCGAAGCTTAGGTGTTATCTCATATTTCCTATTTCTGATGGGTTGATTTTAAGACAGGGTATAACAGTAGCTGTCACTTGTTACCCGTTAAATGATGAATTTAAAGATTTTTATCCATAATTCCATTTGGAATAGCTATCTTTTAAAATTGAAACTTAAGGCACTTTACTCATTTTTTGTTCTCGTCTGTGGATGGTGAATGCAGATGAGTTGCTACAGCAACAGATTTCCTCTCCAGCTGCTTCTGGGCTCACCCTGACAGCCAGCACTGCCTTCCGAATGTCTGACTTTTACAGCCACAGCTAATTACAACGGGAGGAGCAATTCCATTCTGCTGCCCTAAAGGTTAATACAAAACTTGTAGTACTGAAAAACAATACATTGTGAAAACAGGTCTTAGGGAGAAGAGAGAAAAACAAAGTAATTACATTTCTAAATTTATAGTCAAAAATATTAATCTTTAAATCATCTCCACTGTTAGGTTTATAAAATACCTATAGGAAATGAGAAAACATGTCAGTTTTCTCTTTATTTATTTTTCTGTACCACTCTTGAGCTAAAGTTCCTCACGAATACCTGAAACTAGAATATTACATTTGTTTTCAATCACTTGACATTTCAACTAGAGAATTTAATTCCTGAATCAGAGGAGAAGACTATATTCACAGTGTTTGGATTTCCTACTATATCAATTAAATTTTTATTTCTCTGTGAACTGGCTACACATACTATATTTAAAATTGCAGAATATACCTATTATATTAAACCATAAACTCGAATATTCAAAGTTGTTTCTTTTTCAACTTTTATAAAGAGCAATGAAGTGCAATATGTTCAAATTCTAACACGCATATAAATTAATATGGAATAGGCAATGATGTCACCTATGTTTTTTCAAAATTTGAATATGTTTTAAGTCATTTTTGTGTGATGTAATGAAGCATCTAGAAGACTGGTCATTTATGTGTAATGTACTGGATGCATATTTGAAAGTATTATCTTTATTTTAAATATTATTCTATTATATACATATCAGCAGTATTTTTTTATATAAATACATAGCTATGACCAAAGCATTTTGATTACGTTTGCTTTCCTTACAAAAGAATACATCATTGAATTTTCTGAAAGTCATTAGGAATAAATTTTCTTTGTTAGTTTTAAGGCTTTATTTTATTTTATTTTATTTTTGGGGGACAGAGTCTCACTTTGTTGCCCTCCATAGAGTGCTGTGGTGTCATATCTCACAGCAGCCTCAATCTCCCGGGCTGAAGCGATCTTCTCGTCTCAGCCTCCCACGTAGCTGGGGCTACAGGTGCCCACCACAACGCCCAGCTATTTTTAGAGACAGGGTTTAACCCTGTCTCAGGCTGGTCTCTCCAACTCCTGAGTTCAAGCAATCCACCTGTCTGGGCCTCCCAGAGTGCTGGGATTGAAAAGTATCAGAGGAGCTCTTACAATCACAACAAGTGCCATAAAGGTATAATTTTTAGAATATAATGGTAAAGTATATTCTTTGTCTTACTTGGAGAAGATTAATTTCCAAACTTTAGTAAGAAAAAATTGAGCATATTTATAATAAATTAAATTTATTTAACGAATGTATGATTGAAGTCAACAATCTATAGGATGTTTCCGTTTTCATTGAGACAGGGTCTCACAGTGCCACTGCATTACAGCAACACTCACAGAGCAACATTGACCTCCCAGGTTCAAGCACATTTTCTACCTCCACATCCAGAATAGCTAGGACCACACCACACCTGGCTAATTTTAAAATTTCTTTTTGTTGAGAAGGGCCTTGCTATGTTGCCTGTGCTGGTATCAAACTCCTGGCGTCAAGTGATTCTCCTGCTTAGACCTCCCAAATTTCTGAGATTCCAGGCATAAGTCACCACACCCAGCCAAAATACAGTTTTTTAGGCACATAATTTTTCTTGACATCTATCCTCTATGAAGCAATTTCAGTTATATTCTTAACAAAATCAAAAATATTATACAGTAGTTCCCCCTTATTAGATTGATATTTTTCTTTCCATGGTTTAACTTACCTATGGTCATCTATGGTCTGCAAATATTAAGTACAGAATTTTAGAAATAATGTATAACGTTTAAATTGCTCACCTCCCTGAGTAGTGTGATGGTCTCATACCATCTTGCTCCGTCAATTCCAGAATTGAATCATTCCCTCTGATGCTGTGCAGCCATCAGGGTTATCAAAGGAAGCATCACAGTATGTGCAGGGATCAGCCCTTTCCACAGTATCCTTCATGTATAAGGCGGTGTTCCTGCGAATGCATTTTATATCAATTAATTTTATTTTTTTCTCTATCACTTTAATATTGTAAAGCAAAATTAGAATTTGTTTTCTTCTATCAAGCATGCTCGCTGAGTCACATTTAACTTGTGAGAAAACTGACAAATTGGGGCTGCACCTGTGGTTCAAAGGAGTAGGGCACTGACCCCATATACCAGAGGTGGTGGGTTCAAACCAGGCCCCGGCCAAAAACTGCCAATAAATAAATAAATAAAATAAAAAGAAAACTGATCAGTTCCTGGATCTGAATAAGGGGAAAGTTACATAAACTGTGATCACACAAACGGTGTGTGAAGAAGTCTTCACTCATCAACGGTCCATTTAGAAAGTCATCTGGAGTAATCAAGGCTTCCTATGTACTTGGAAAACATGCCTATTACTCTGTGTGAGGGAAGACACAACCTAAGGGGAGCCTCAGTGAGTCCCAGCTTTCCCAACTACCCTGCCCTTGGGGGCTGGTATCACCTGTCCTTGGCTTCCAGCCCATAGAACGTGGCGGTGTAGCCGCCCGGTTGATTAAATCACATTTCCTGAGCCTCCGTCCTAACAGGCTGAGTGAGATTCTTCTGCTGAAGAAGAAAGCTGCTCCCTATTCCTTTAAGAGTGCATGATGGTCTTTTGGATATGCACCTAGTAGAGGAATTGCAGGATCAAATGGCAGGTCTACATGTAGACCTCTGAGTGTTCTCCAAAAAGGGAGGATAAATGGTGGGACCCCACCTGTGGAGCATATTCCAAGGGTACAAGTAAAATCCATCAAGTATTGAACACTGATGTCTTAACATTGTGATTAAGTAAATGAGGTAAAAGCTATGTTAATTATTAGGATGTAAGCATTCCAATTTGTACAAATAATCGACACATTGAATCCCACAAAGGTATAAATGTATTCATAATCTATGTATATATGACTTAATAAAAAAAAAAAGAGTGCAGGATGGGAGGAGGTGCTAGGTTGACAGTTACTACCTGCTTTTCACAAAGAGTGTGGGAGAAAATGCTAATGAGAATCTTGGCAATATAAGGAGGTGAGAAGGCCATTCAGGAGACTCCTAGGACCTTGCTCAGTCCTAACTTGCAAAGGTCACAGTGACTGATACTTTTCAACATTCAACAAAATCACCTTCAAAACCAAACCCTTGTAATTCTGCCCAGAGGTTTGATTTCACCAGGAAACATTATTTTATTAAAATGAATTAGCACTAAATCAGTTCTATGTGAAAATGAGAACCAGTTGGTCAGATTTTCCCCAAAGATATTTACAATGTTCATCCCAGATCTGATGGTTACTCCACGGTGTGTTTTGTAAAACATTTATTTCCTGCTCTTTAACTAGAGAGAAAAAAAATATAGACTAATACAATATTTATGAGTAATTTATAATCAATATTATATTTATTATTTAAAAACAACTTGATGCCCTCAAATATTTTGCTTGTTTTTATTATAGGACACTGTGTTCACAAAAGGAAATTTAAAGTTCAAGTTTGGAAATTTTATTGGTGTTAAATTGTTTGATATTGATTGTTGTTTTGTCTAGTGGAATATCACGGAGCTGATGAGAAATAACACAAGTCCTTAGATAGTAGTGCTAGGCAAGTTTTATCTTCCTGGAAAAACTGTTATACTTTGTACAATGTAGTAAGAGCAAGATTTACGTAAGTTTTAACTACTTCAGTTTTAATAAAAATTCTATTGAGTTACTTAATTTTTCCAGGCAGAAGGTAAACTTTTTGACATTTAAAGAATTCCCTCAGTGATATGTTTTCCCATGCTTTGTATTCTGCCAATTGGAATCTTTCCAGTTCATTAGATGCTGTCAGGAAACAAAAGGAATGAAGCAGAAATACTCCCTCCTGATACATTATTTTTGGAGGATCAGCATCAGACAATTAGCAAATGTTATTAAATGCCTTTAAATACCATTAGTGAAGAAGAATGGAAACCCGTTTAATGGTTACCCCTCTCTGTGCTTTAAATGGGTTGACAGTGCACGAAGCCATTTAAAGATATAACATGTAAGAAGACAGGCAGGGCCATCTGTCTGTACATTCACTATCTTATACATTTTATTTTGCATAATTTTACATTAAGAATGAATTCCTTGAACTCATACTGTGTTCATAGAAGAGGATTAAACACCTACACACACTCTAAGTAAAATCTTACCTTTAAAAACATTTTAGTAAAATGTATGTTAGAATTTAAATTTCTAGCTTTTATTTCATGTTACAGCGCTCCCCAACCTATTATCACTAGAAAACTCATGTAGTGTAATCTTAGTTCTTACGATGCAAATGACAGAGTGCTGTTGATAAACGAATCTTTGTCTTTAAGAAGCTATCTTCGAAAATGTATAATCTCATTTAAAATTCTTTTTTTCTTTTTTTATTTATTGTTTCAGGTTCATTGAGGGTACAAGTTATTAGATTATACTGATTGCATATGCACAGCTCAATTTTCATCATTAACAATTTTTTTTTCAAGGATTAAATAGAATGATCTCTTTTTTCTACAAAGTGATATTTGCTTGAATAGAGATCAGAGCTATTGTACATTTTACTGAGAAAGGAAAGTATGAGAGTGGAGTTTCAGCAACAGATATGAAACCCTGTTCCCATGTGATATCCTGCCATGCCCTCGGGCTGCCTGCCTGACCACCCAAAGCCTACAGGGGTTTGGAAAGATGTGCCACATCATTTACTTGTTACAACTTATGAAAAAAAAAAAAAGTCTTACCCTTCAAAAACTAAATAGCATCTTTTTAGAAACATCCAAATGTTTTAAGAAAACATGCCAAAAAAAAAAAAAGGATCTAAGAAAGCCTTCCTGCCAGCATCTGCTTATTCTGGCTGCAACATGTAAAGACTTCTTTCAACAATTGTATGCATTCAACAAAGTAGGCAGCACCTTCTAATGAATATTTTAAAGAACAAGGAACATGCAAAAAGCAATGTATAACACACCATTACTGGCATCTAAATGATGCTCTCGAGGGTTGTTTTAATATGTATGATGAGGTCCCACAGGCAACAGCAAGGTGTTTGGGAAGAGCAGGGTGTAGAGTGACCATCAAGTTGACAGTTGTAGTAATTTATGTAATAAAAAAATTGAGACCAAATAGTATATAGGGAAATAAAAATCACAGAAATTATAAAAATTATCAAAATTTTACCTAATGTTATGACATCTAACTGATGTGTATGGCTACAAAGAATACAATTTCCTATCAGAGTTTATTCAAATGCAAATTGCCAATTTCTTCCGTATTGGGAGAAAAAGCCCTCTGGATAACACATATACTGGCTGGGTATAATTTCTTTAGACCTTAATAATTACAGTATTTTCTAGTGAGTCATTTCTATATTTCACCAGGGAACTTTCCCTGGGACTGGCTCACACTTTACCTGGATTACTTACAGCCCATTCCCAGGAATTAGACTTCCATCTCCTCAGGAATGGGAACTTTGTACACGGGGTAAAAACATTAAAAAATCACTTTATTATTTTGTTTTCTGTTTAGTGCCTTATGATCTACATCTACCTATTTTAAATATAGTATTAGCTCAATTTTGAGACCCTGGCTAGAGGCTGGTGAGTTCCCTTCTTTAGCAGCTGATAATGTCCACACCCCAAACTCCGTTATCAGCTCTCCCACTCAGGGAGCCACTGTTCACCTGACTTCACCAGGGCTGGGTTCCAGAAAACCAGCGATAGCCACTCTGCCCAGGAGCTTGCCCAATGATTAAAACTGGCTATTCAACACCGTGAACCCAGGGGACTGTGCCCCACTTGCTGTGTATCAATTGCTTTCTACAGCTCCAGCCCACTTCACTCTGTCCCCAGTGTAATGCTCTGGGTGGCCTCATGTGACGACTTTCTCTAATTTGAGTAAGTCAAGAGATGTACTGCGTAGCATGAAGACTATACTCAGTAATACTGCACAATGACAATTTGGTAAAATAGGAGCTTTTAGCTGCTCCTATCAAAAAGAGGTAACCGGGGTAATGGATGTGGTAATTTACTTAATAGTAACAACCACTGTACTATATTTTAAAATATCAAGACATCATATTACATACCTAAAACAAAGGAAAACTAATTTTTATATGAAAATATAAGTCAAAGTATCACAGTGCTTAAATCCATAGCACAATTTTATTCTTATTCTTTCTTTTTAGGATGTTGAACATAATTTTTACCTTTTTCCTTAGTATAGGATATTGAGAAAAAATATCCATATTGGGAAAAAATAGACACTCTGGTGACATAGTGTACAGACCATTTATTTTATATAAAGTTTTCCTGTTATGTAATATTATGAAATATATTACAAAATGAAATAATAGAGATCTTAAAAATTTAAGACGTTAAGATTCTATTACTTACGAAATGCCTTAGTTACGTGCCGAATGTTCAGAATTCCTTCTCACTTATTTCCTCTGGAAGGGCAGGTGGGTGTTACAGTCCCCATAACATGGTTGAGGTTCTCAGATACCTCAGCTAGTTTAAGAATACATTCTGTTTATTTTCAAAGCCGGGGTTACATTTTTCTATCATTTTTTAGGTCCAAAGATAGAAAATGAAACAACGAAATTAAAATTCAATAGGCCAAATAGTGAAGACGACTTTCCCATGATGAGGACCACAAGCTCTGACTTTACTGAAACATGGAACATAAAGTAATAATTTTCATTCTCCAGATACTGCAGAAGAAGATCCCTACGGTTCAGATTCTTGTTTGAAGGTCATCTAAAGAAGTGTGTTTTCTTTCTGCAAATATCCCTTTTCTAACTACTTAGTATATATGCTCCCTTTAGCCTGTACAGTTGAGTGTGCGCCTTTGTAACTTTCTGAGGTGCACCCTGCACACATATTCCTTTTCATTTATTTCATTCTGGTTTATAACAGGGAAGAAGGGCCCAGCTTACTCAGAATCCACCTGCCACTGTGTTCTCCCGTCACAGTGCCTGGTTCCTGCTTGCAACTACAGATCAGGACAAGGTTGATTTGTTAAAAGCAAGCTGTCAATATATTTTTCTACTTGCTTGCTTTCTCTTTCCCACATATTAACCTATGTCATTCTGCCATTTACAGGGACACGTTCTGCTTTTCATGTTTAATGATTATTGCTGCCTGTTTTTCTATCTTTGTCCAGGGGCAAGTGTAGGGATGACGAAATGAAATGTTTGACAAGTTCTGAGTCAAAAGAGCAACATTAATTGAGGTTAAGTCATCTTTGACAACATCAGAGGCAAGAAAAGATGATTGTGAACAGTTTCTTAGGAAACCCTCTTCCCTTAATATATTTTCACTTACAAAGAGCCATGTAAAAAAATTTATTAAAATGCATTTAGATGTTAAAAAAATTAAGTTATATTGGCATGAAATATACCAGATAAGGAATACAATAATATTTAAGAAAAATCTAATTGCCATGAAATCTCTGTATTTTGTTAAATCTGTTTTTCTATTGCTATCTTTTAAATAAATATAATGTATAATATGAAGGCTGATTTATTTTTTCTTTACATAGTAATGACTGAGATTTTCATTTACAGGTTACTAACCTAGGTTTCTACCAAAATAACTAGTAATGATATTAAATGGATACTTACATTCAATATTCATTCAAAAATTGTTTGTTCATTTTTTTTTGTATAAGCCATCTTTCAGAAGAGAAATATGATGCCTAGACTTCCAAAGATTTAAGTGTTACACCCATACCCACACACATACTTATGCATATATTAGGAAATTTCAAAAAGTTTATGGAAAATATGTATAATGAAAAAACTATGCATAAATTTTGTTATTTTTATCACAAAACTTTAAAACAAAGTAATAGATTGGAACAGGATCTAGCTTGTGGCAGCAAAAAAGGATAAGACTTCAATTTGAAAATAGCCCCTGTGGTGGCACCTGTGCCTCAAAGGAGTAGGGCGCTGGCCCCATATGCCGGAGGTGGTGGGTTCAAACCCCACCCCAGCCAAAAAGTGCAACAAAAAAAAAAAAAGAAAAGAAAAGAAAGAAAGAAAAGAAAAGAAAAAATAAAATAGTCCCCTGACAGAGCAACATGGATTCTACAAAAATCGAAGCAAGAACAAGTATCAGGTAAATGGTGAAGTGTGGGAGAAATACCTGATGCTTTATAAAAACTGTATGGGGACAATGCACTGAAACAAATCATCAGTTCACAAATGAATAACTCATTTTAAGAGGGATGTGATGATTAAGATGAAGCCTACTGCAAACAATTATTTACATCTGTTTGTGAAAGAAAATAACAGCACAGATAATAGTGAACATTATTATAAACATCAGATCATAGACATCATATCTGGTTCAGCTTACATAATTCTAATTGAAAAGTTAAAAGTTGAACAAACTTTCCGCTTGACGGGTGCCAAATCTGTTGTGCCCACACCAGCTGCAGAAAAGGGCAGAACTTGCTCTCAGTACACATTTCACACAAGCACAGTTAAGGTCCCAAAGCATTTCTTTAACCAGTGGTTCTCAACCTTCCTAATGCGGTGAACCTTTTAATACAGTCCAAAGGGGTCACAACCCACAGGTTAAGAACGGCTGCTTTAAACAGTTGCAATGGGAGAGGAGACACGTCATGATCCTGAAGACAAAGTACAATCAAAACAACATGTATGAAGACTCAGAAGGGGTCCAGTTGAAGCTAAAGTGGACAAGTCAACAGCAAAGTTCATGGCAGTGATGTCTTGAGATGCTCAAGGGATTTGCTTGTTGACATTTTGGAGGGCCAAGGAAGGATAACTTCTACTTAGTATGAGAATATTTACCAAAGTTTTGTGGAAAAACACTTTGGAAAACTCAAGAGAATCTGTCTCCACCATGACAAAGTTCCTGCTCATTTTTTCACCAAGCAAGGGTAATGCTTTATTTCTTAATCTTCTCTCCTCTTTTCCCTTATTTTGATAGATTTAGGGGTACAAGTCAACTTCTATTGCATGTGTATATTGTATAGTGGTGGAGTCTGGGCTTTTGGTGCTCCCATCACCTGAGTAGTGTCGGTTGCACCTGCTAGGGAATGTTCATCCCTGCCCCCTTCTACTCGACCACTGTGAGTCTCCAATGCCCTCTACAACAAGTGGTGTATTTTGTCAGAGTTTCTATGGGAACCATTAGGCGTCCACCTTAGAGTTCTGCTTTGGCTCTTTCTGACTTCTCTGTGTTTACGTATCTTAAAAATGCCTATTAAGGGTACCCATTTTCCAAAACTTAATAATGGAGAAAGTTTGCATTGATATGGTTAAATTCCCAAGACCCTCAGTCCTGTAGTAATGGACTAAATGGTGTCATTTCTTACAAAATGCCTTGAACTTGATGGAGCTAACTGAGAATTAAACATATGAGTAAATGCTTATGTGTGTTTGAAATGTTAAGATAAATATTTGAATTTAATTTTGTATTGATATCTTGGTATTTTTATCAGATACACCACAACACAGCAGTATGCCACACTCAATAAAGAAGTTGCTCAGAATAGAACAACTTTTTTTTAAAGATGCATTGTGAGATATGAAAGAAGTTATCTTTTATGGAAATCTCATCTCAAGGATAATATTGATATTCTTTGAAATTAATGATTATTCTTTACAAAGAAAAACTTTCTTATTATTCATTTTATAAAAAAATAACAAATTAATATTCTGTTATATATTGTGCTTCATTCTATTTGCCTAGGCCCACAGCCTATTTATTAGAAGATGTGTATTTGCATTAAAATTTTGAAAACAACCTTTGTGGTATTTAGTAAATTAACTGTATAAAATTGTAACCCTTTTGGATAAAACATTTTATTTATATATTATATATATATATACATATATATAATTTATTTATTATTTTTTATTATATATATTTTATTATTTTTATTATGTATTATTTTATTATATATTATATGTAATTATTATATGTTATTATTTATTAATATATATATGTATTATTTATTTTATTTATTTATTTTTTTTGCAGTTTCTGGCCAGGGCTGGGTTTGAACCCACCACCTCTGGCATATGAGGCCAGCGCCCTACCCCTTTGAGCCACAGGCACTGCCTGGATAAAAAATTATAAATGAAACCAGATATTAAACTTGTTATTTTGAATAGCTAGAGATAGATGTTTCTACATTAAAGGTGAAGGAGACTATACTACCTAATTGAGAATCATATAGGCTATAGATTGGCTTTTGTGGATAGTGGCATGTGGAGTTAAGGAGGAAAAAGGTAATGATGTTACTTTATTCCTATTCTAGTTATTTCAGATAGTTCTCAACAACCTCTTACCCGGCCCTTATATTTTTATTTTGACAGCTAGGATAGATACAGGATTTTTATTGTTAACATATCAGAGAAGTTTGGTTGACATGGAACAAATGTTCCTGACACATGGGGTCATATCCGGAGAAGGTTTATGCTTTAGAGAGCACCTTAGCTTGAACGGCTTCCAAAAAGTAGATTTTAAAAGAAGTGGATTAAAAGACAAACTGCACACTAAACAAAAGTGGTAACTGCAAAAGGAAAATGAATGAGGAAATGCTGCAATAGTCCCACTAACCCGAACGGCAGCATCTAGTCTTATAGCCTTGTCACTCGAACACGTAACTCTAAGGCGGGTAGCTGAGAAATACCAACATTGCCTGCTGATTTATGCCCTCTCTCCCTGTTGGCCCTGCCATGTGCCTGAGGCCTAGTGCAACTTCCCAAGCCTGACTAGAAGTAAATCCATCCAGCTACTTCCGCGTAGCAATGACTCAGCAAGGCCCGGCCTGAAACTGCCTCTACCTGGATACAGCCAACGTGGTACCATGCCATTGGCCCAACCCTGTTATACCACCCATCACACCATTTCATGCACCTCATCCCCCGCCTTCTTTCCCCGCCCCTTCCCCACGCTCTATGTAAGCGGCTGTTTGACGTAATAAAGTTGAGTTCCTGCTTCAACAGACTCCCGGCTCTGTGTGTTCCTGTTCGGGGCCGCGACACTCACCATCCTGCTCAGCCCCGGGGATGGAGTCAGGCTGGCCCTGCTCCCCCCCACTTCTGGACCTGCCAGATAGCCCGACAGACTGGTGCCCCGTGTGAGGAAATCAGCTCCCCACATGAAGTTCGCTGATGGGCCAATTGGTCTGTGGGTGAGTGTACCCCCATAAATTATGGGGAAGTCTTACTCTAAACTTGACCCTGGTTTAGAATCCCTTCGAATCTTACTCAAAAGCAGAGGACTAGACCTCTCAGATAGTCAGACCCTTCAAGCCTGGGAATGTTTACTTGAGGTCGCACCCTGGCTTCCGGAGAGCAAGCTCTTTGACTGGGACACCTGGGATAGGGTTGAAAGACTAATCAGAAGAGCACATATAGAAATGGGGGAGATTCCCCCGCTTGGGACACTCCCTACTGTATCTGCCTTAAAGGGCTGTTTTCCCGCCCCTCCCCCCCTTCCCCCAAGAAAACGGAGGGAGCATCGACCCTGAGAGAAGCGGAGAATAAAAGTCCCAAGGCGGAACCGAGCCCAGATCAGAGCCCTGAGTCCGGGCCTCATTGGCTCGCTGAGTCAACCCAAACCTACACATCAACACAGACAATGGGTCCACATCCTGCAGCTGCTGCTGCTGGAGCTACTCCTCCTGTTTGCACCATTCCACAGTACAAATACGCTGCCAGAGTATCCTTCCCTCCATCCTTTTGGGAATCCTCCAGCTAATCCTTTCCGGGCCCCCTCTGCATCTCCTCCACATGGTGGAGAAAACTGTACTGAGGGCGGAGCTTCCAACCTTTTTCTGGTTAATATTAATCCCAGAGGTAATCGCCCCACAGCCTGGTACCCCTGGGAGACTCAGGATCTAAAAGATCTGAGGAAGGCAGTTTCTGAGGATGGCCCTAACTCACCCTGGGCAGAAACCATACTTGAAGGGCTAGCGCACCAAGCGTGCGTAGCTCGAGACTGGAAGGAATTAGCCAAAGCGGTACTCCCGGGCCCTACATTCCTTAAGTGGATGGCCTACTTCCAGGAGGAATGCCGTGTTTGGGGAAAACACAATCAGAGCACCCAACATCCCATACCCATAACTTATGGCATGCTTTATGGTACGGCTGATCAATTTTCCACTGGTCTCCAGCAGGCAGCTATTCCTGCTCCTTGCCAAGATCAGGTCAGAGCCAGTGGGCTAGCTGCATGGAAGAAATTAGACGAGGGCCCCACTGAATCCCCCATAGCGGGAATCAATCAGAAACACACAGAGGACCTCTCCACTTTTATAGACAGAGTCCAAAAAAGCTTAAAAAGAAAGTTCCCTGCTGGAGAGTTACGGGACCGATTTATCTGTTCTTTAGTCTGTGATGGCATGACCACTGATTGTAAGCTTGCCTGCGCCGGGTTAAGAAACCAGAAAAGGTGGATCATAGCTACCCGAGATGTTGGTTCCATGTCTCATCAAGCAAGGGCGATAGTTTCGGCACTTCAGGCAGACCGCCAGGAAGAACTCCAAACACTTATTAATGCCCTTCAATTAGCCCCTACTGCAGGCAAGCGGACATGTTTTGGGTGTGGTAAAGAGGGCCACTCCAAGCGGGAATGTCCTAACCAAACCAAATGCCCCCCTGGTCCACCAGGGGTAAATGGCCCCCGCACCCCCTGCCCTCACTGTAAAAAAGGCTTTCATTGGGCCCGTGATTGCAAATCCAAATTCAATCTCAAAGGTGAGCCTTTAAAATCCCTGCGGGGCTATCCCCAGCCCCGTTAAAAAAGGGGAGCAGACCAGTACAAACTCATTGGACCATTCCCCTAGTTACGGGAATGAGACCAAAAATAACCCTTACAATTAGAGATAAATCCTTCAAATTCCTCATCGATAATGGAGCAGATCGCATAGTTATCAGGAAAGAGAAAGTACCCCAATCTTGGCAGCTAATACCTGGACCACCCCTATTAGGCATGGGTGGCCGATCTACCTCCTGGGAGACTGAGGCCTGGCTCCCCTGGGTGGACCCTAGTGGAAACCATGGGATGGTGTGCCCTCTTGTAGTCCGGGGCCTAACTGCCAATCTCCTGGGTCAAGACATTTTAGGTGAGGCAGAGACATTTATCACCACTGACCATAACAACTCTCAGAATGATCAGCCCCAAAATAAACTTGAAAAGCAATTTCAACAAAAACAGAGAGGAAAGTACTATTATCCAGATGATCCATACCTCGAACCAATCCATCAAGAAAACTCCCGGGTTCACCCCCAATCCTGAAGGCCACTGCTCATCCCCCCGTATTCCAAATTCGATGGACACCCAGGGACCCTATATGGGTAGAGCAGTGGCCTCTCCCTTCAAATAAACTCCAACATCTACATTTATTAGTCAATCAGCAGCTAGACCAAGGGCATTTAAGGCCATCTACTAGCCCTTGGAACTCTC
>CAUYPK010029710.1:0-15445 GCA_963574355.1 Loris lydekkerianus
AAGAGCAGGCAACCTAAGACAGGGGCTATGTTTTTCCGCCATACAAAAAACAAAAGAGGGAATTGTTGGGCCCTGCCATGTGCCTGAGGCCTAGTACAACTTCCTGAGCCTGACTAGAAGTAGATCCATCGAGCTACTTCTGCATAGAAATGACTCAGCAAGGGCCGGCCTGAAACTGCCTCTACCTAGATACAGCCAATGTGGTACCATGCCATTGGCCCAACCCTGTCACGCACCTCATCCCCCGCCTTCTTTCCCCGCCCCTGCCCCACGCTCTATATAAGCAGCTGCTTGACGCAATAAAGTTGAGTTCCTGCTAAAAAAAAAAAAAAAAAAAATAACTTAAGAGATTCGTGATACTAGTTCTTTATTAACTTGTTCTTCATAAACTCTCTAAAATGATTTAAAAAAAAAAAATAGCTATTTAGGTTGTTTCAAAAGTTTTGTCCGTTTTAATGTCATGTGTTTTTGTAGCTCCATATCTCAATAAATATTTATTCTACTGTGTCATGGTATACACTGATCGATGGAGAATTTTGTACTCTATACATTGATGCTATTCATTTTTTTCTACTTTCTTTTTTTTATTCTTTTCAGCCTATTACTATATGATGTCATTAAGCGATTTTCGGTCAATTTTTCTCTACGAATCCAAATTGAACCAAAGCGCTGCCAAAACAGCCCGAAAAATTAACCAGGCATTTGGAAATGATAGTGTTAATGAACGCACTGTTCGACGTTGGTTTGCAAAATTTCATTCCGGAAATTTTAGCCTCGAAGATGAGCCCCGAAGTGGTCGATTTAGAGTAATCCACGACGAGGATTTGAGGATCCTGGTGGAGACTGACTCATCACAAACGGTGCGTGGGATGGTAGAAGAACTGGGTGTCAGCTCCCATGTGGTTTTTGATGGTTTAAAATGTATTGGAAAGGTCAAAAAGCTCAAAAAGTGGGTGCCTCACGATTTAAATGATCGGCAGAAATTGTCACGTTTCGAGGTTTGTTCTTCATTGCTTTTGTGCAACCAAAACAATCCTTTTTTGGATTGGATCATCACGTGTGATGAAAAGTGGATTCTCTACGATAATAGGAAACATTCAGGACAGTGGTTGGACACCGATGAGCCAACCAGGCACTTCCCAAAGACGAAACCCCACCAAAAAAAGATCATGGTTACTGTATGGTGGTCAGCAGCTGGTGTGATTCACTATAACTTTCTACAACCAGGCCAAACCATCACAGCAGAGTCCTATTGTGAGGAAATGGATGAAATGTACCGAAAATTGCATCAGCAGCAGCCAGCACTGGCCAACAGAAGAGGTCCGATCCTGCTCCACTACAACGCCCGGCCACACATCTCACAAATCACTGTCCGAAAATTAAAGGAATTGAGCATCGAAGTTCGCCCCACCCACCATACTCCCTAGACCTCTCTCCAACTGACAACCATCTTTTCAAGCACTTCGATAACTTTCTCACCAGTAGAACCTTTGCCAATCAGGACCTAGCAAAAACGGCCTTCATTGACTTCATCGAATCCCAAGCACCCAATTTTTATGCCGACAGAATTAATCAACTTATGTTACGTGGGCAAAAGTGCACTGATTCAAATGGCACTTATTTCGATTAAATTGAATAAATATTCACTGAGATATTACAGTTTAAAGTAGACTCATAAAAATGGACAAAACTTTTGAAATGACCTAATAAAGGAATTTTCTAAATTTTTTTCTTAACCCTTATGTCAGAGAAGTATTCACAATTAAATTTATAAAATGTCCTAAAAAATATTAAGTTTTCTTTAGAAAAGGCTAACATTCTACTCAGAGGAAAATCTGTAGGCTTCCCACCATCACAAATGAATAAGAGGTGAGCACTCAAGTAACTGGAAGATTAAATAAGATAGTAAGAAGATGCAATTAATAATGATAAATATAAAACATGAGAAATATAAAATATGAAAAACAAGTTCTAATATGCAAAACGTCTTTTACTCTTATTCCTTATGCCTTTATTATCTGCTTCCATT
This sequence comes from Loris lydekkerianus, assembly GCA_963574355.1. NCBI lineage: Eukaryota > Metazoa > Chordata > Mammalia > Primates > Lorisidae > Loris > Loris lydekkerianus. The sequence goes on from CAUYPK010029710.1 coordinate 2,030, forward strand.
AATTACATTTTATAATTAAGTCTCCTAACACCTTTGCAATAATAAAGTAGCTGGAGTTCTTGGAAGGAAGGCAGTCATAATTATGATTCATCATTGTGACTTTAACTCATTAAAATGGGTCACAAACTCAAATCCCTAAAGAGATAAGGTAGGTGACATAAATGAGTGTGGCGAGACAGTGGGGATAGGAGAAGGAGGGATGTTTCTTGCTGTTAACTTGAAAACACAGGCCGACCTAAAGAGGCCGCCATCAGCTCTGGGTAAACACTGCCGTGTGGGAGTGAGGGCCCTGGGCAGCCACATCTCCCAAGTTTTCAAAAGATGCCTGTAAGGCCAAATTTGTTTTGTTTTGTTTTGTTTCTATGTTAAGTTATTGGGGTGGGCCCAAGCCTACAACTAAACTTGTATCACCTTCTGCCTTAAACCTAAATTTTAGTGTTCCACACAGAACATAAAAATAGCTACCACAGTGATTTCAGTTTTTAAATTGTTTTCGATAAGTTATCCTAGCAGTGTTATGTGGAAAATAAGGCAATGTTTAGATACTCTCACTTTAAAAATAGACATTTTAAAAGCAAGATGAAGATAACTATTTTAAAAATCTAACATTTCATCCAATTTATACTATGGGGTATCTGTAAGTTTTAAAAATATTTTTATTAAAATACAAAATGTCCTTTATAATTTCTTTTTGGTTAAGTTTACGGTCACGTCATTTATCTTCTATCTTATCTAAAAATACTACTCTGTGCATACTTTCCCCATTTTTTCATTTTGGCTTATTTATCTGATCTGGCATTTCTTTTCTTAACTCTTTAACTGCAAATTCCTACTGGTTTTCTTGATTTATCTATAAAATTAATGTAGCAAACCATATAGCTCAAGGAAAGAAGAAGTGAGAGCTAAGCTCAGAATACTTTGTAATTATAAGAAACACTGGTAACATCTCGGTATATAGCACTTTGGTGATAAGGGCATGGGGAAGGGATTCGTCTCTCAACACAAGAGCTCTCAAGATGAGACATCGGTGCTTGGCAGTCTCTACCCCTGTGGTATAAACAGCCATGGATTTACGTCCATGAGTAGCTACAGGAGAAGGCACTCAGGGAGGTTGCATGCTATACTTTCACCGACCCACTCACTCTGACTCTTTCACTTCTCCTTTCCTTGAGCTATATGGTCTACTACAAATCAAAATATTTGAATTGATAAATGTATGCTTGAACTTTATTAATAACTAATATCCTCTAGATATAGGACCAACACAAAGCACGAGCCATAAAAAATATATGAAAGCTGTGTAATGGAACATAATGAGACCAATATGCTAATACCAAACTAAGCTGATTATTTTTTAATGAAGGGTAGCCAATAAAAATAAATACTGATAAAAAGTCACCATGCACAAACCTAAAAAATTTGAAAATGTAGAAGATATCACTAACACATCTGTATTTGGGGAATACAAGTAAATATTCATCATTTTCTTAACAACCAGCCTTGCCTTAATGTTCAAATGATAGGAAATTGAAGCTCCATTCTCAAATCAATGCAAGGTAGAATCAATGTATTTAACTAAAAAACCTAAATTCAATTTATAATTTAACTCAAAGGATAACCAGTAAGTAGCCAAACATAGCTCAGAAGATGCGGGAAGTAAGAAACATTTTATAGGATAGAAATTGATGCTTGTAATTATATAAGCACCAACATTTGGACATCTGGAGTATTCAAAGTGAAGATATAGACATAATTGCACCTCTCATTTAACTAAACTAAATGCCTTAAAATTAATATACTAACATTAACAATGTTCATATCAAGGGATTTGGACCAATAAGGTGACACACTTAAGTTGCATAATAAAAGACCACAACACTATCTCCTAAAAGCTGAATTCCCAGCCTTGATCTAAATATAACAGCAGCTTCTGACCAGGCAGAACTTTAAAACCAGTTTTAAAGTAATTATCAAAAAAAAGAAAAAAAAAAAAGAAAGGAAAAAGAATATGGAGAATCCACTTCAGTAGAATCTTTCAAAACATTCTTATAGTTAGGGTTTGTATTTATAAAGGAATAACACCATCTCATGTCATAAATCCTGGCCTGTTAACTCCCCACATGCTGCAACCCCTATCCCAACACCTCCAAATGTCATGCCCACCCTGTCTTCAAATGGAGTTTAGCTAAACTAAAAACACATGGACTGTTTGCTCTTTATAAGAACTGTCAATTAAATCTCAGCAAGCCATTTTTGCAAATTCACAATATAATAGCCAGATGGAGAAAAAACTTCTTATTCATTTTGTGTTTTAATTTTGAAATTTAGTCTCCTCTATGCCCATCAAAAGACATTAGTCTAGCCTTCAGCTCTGGGTCATAAGAACATCATGCTGATGCTAACACATGGAGTTCAGGGGCCATTTAAAATCTCTCTAGGGAAGAGATGTTTGCTTTTAATCAAAATCCATCTTAATTATGGTTTATTTATTTGGAAACTTATTTTTCCTTCCCCAAAGCAACACACACACACACATACACACTATTTATGAAAGTTTAATTTAATTCAGAGACCATGGCTTAAGATAAATCAAAAGCAGAGCCAGAAAATTAATCTGATTTGCATTTTAACTTCATTCAACTAAATTTTTAGTTTCAAGCAGAATGACTCTCAAAATCTGATCGAATATGTAAAATACTCAACCAACAAGAGAGAGCTTTTGACTTTTCTTGTTAAGATACTCATAACCAGCAGTTATAAATAGGTAAATTTTAATAAAAGCTATAGTTTAAATTTTTAAAAATCCAGAATTAACAATTAAATTACAGATGGTTGCCAGGTTTGATTTTTCCCTCATTTTGTATCCTGTAGTTAAACTATCAGCAAATATGGTTAAGTTCTTGTTCCTAAAGATCTGGCAGGCATTGTTCATTTATTAAACAAACATAGACAGGGAACATCTTAATAAATACCAGGCACTGTTCTAGAAGCAGAGATATAATAGTGAGAGTACTGAGCTTCTGGTCTGTATTATTCTGCAGTTCCAAGTAAGATAAATAAATCAAGGAAAGAAAACATTAGAGGGTTTTATTTTAGTTATAGAGGTATGGAATCCTGCATGGCATAAGGAAGCATGTGGAGAAGGGGCCATGAGGTGGCAGGGCCCCCATGGCCTGGGAGACATTCAGGGAATGACCTACAGCTGCTTTCCTCCTAATGAGTCGACATGTTTTTCCTCCTCTTAAAACAACATGTTTTTCTCCTTAGATATTTTGTCAGAAGTCACATATCTCTTTCTTGACCTAATCTTTAGAATCTATGCAGAAAGCTATGTAACCCTTCCCTTTTTATTTCTTTCTTATCTTTAACATATGTTAATGATGTTATGCAGTAGAAACCATTAACAGAATGAATTGTTTTTGAGAAGGTTATTTACATTTTCCAATCATACTGTAAGACCAAAAATATGGTTTTTGTTTTGTATTTTGGCACTGGCTGCAGTTATGACTGCTCCAGACCTCCCAATCCCATCTTTGTCTCTTGTATCTTTTCTCTTACTCCCCACCACTCCCACTCTGGTTTGTTCTATTTCACGCTGATTCACGATAGAAGCGAGCCTTCTTCCACACATGTGCAAAGGACTTAATATCCCCACTGTTCCAGGAGTTACTCATACCATACTATTTCTTTTTCTTTAGCCTTTCCTCATATTATTTTCTCTAAAATGCTCTTGAACTCTTCTGCTGACCTTTGGAATGTAATCAGTTCTTTCCGTATAATCAGTTCCTTATGTGACCAATTATCCACTTATGTGATCTCTACCAAATGTCCTTGCATTTAGACTCTGAAAGAGAATTGATACTTATAAAATTTCTGATATGGGCCAGACACCGTGGCTCATGCCTGTAATCCTAGCACTCTGGGAGACCAAGGTGGAAGAATGTCTTAAGCTCAGGAGTTTAAAACCAACCTGAGCAAGACTAAGACTCCATCTCTACTAAAAATAGAAAAATTAGACATTGTGGGTGCCTGTAGTCCCAGCTACTCAGGAAGCTGAAGCAAGAGGATCCCTTGAACTTAAGAGAATGAAGTTGCTGTGAGCTAGGCTAATGCCATGACACTCTAGCCTGAGCAATGGAGTGAGAGTCTGTCTCAAAAAAATAATAATAAAATAAAATAAAACTGCTAATATGAGCCAAAATCTTTAAATATTATCTGATTTATCCTCCATGACACTTTTTGAGATAGGCATGAATATTCAATTTTACAATTGAGGAAACTGAGCTTTTGAAAATTTATGATCAAGCAGCTGCTAAATGGAAAAGCCACAATCCATAAGCATTTTTATATAGTTTAAAACTGGGCACAGTGGCATGCACCTGTAGACCCAGCTACTTGGGAGGCTAAGGCATGAAGATTGCTTGAGCCCAGGAGTTAGAGACCACCCAGGACAATAGGTGAGATCCCCATTTCTAAAAAATAAAGTTCATACTTTCTTTTCTTTCTTTACGTATTTAGATATGCTGCCATATGCAAAACACAGTTCACCCCATGTCTCATTTATAAATTTAGGAACTAAATTCAGCTTTTCCCTAGAATTCTGTTCATCTTCTCTACACATGAAATCCCTTGGTGCCCAGCATGCTAATGCTTTTCCAAATTAGTTCAGGTCATACAGATGTCTCTTCTCTGACTGCCTGGTATACTTGGAATCAGAATTACACAGATATCTGTTTATTTCTCTACTTGTAGGATTCTTCATCTCTTTTGTGAAACAAAATTATTTAAGTATCTAATGAGAGCTCTGGATAACCTCCCCCAAAGCAATGAATAGAATTACAATATCATCTATACCTGAGACTAATAACTGGGCCCCTTGCTTTAAATGCACTTATTTAAACTACTGAAGAAAATTACATGTTCCTTGACAGCAGCAGCTATAATTTATTTTCTCTTGAGTTCCCTGCAGTGCCTGGTACAGTGCCAAATAAATACTAAGTGACTGGCCTGAGAAAGAACCCTGTGTATTAGGTTATTTAAAGTGTCAGGGTTTCAGCATAAACCTATTTAATTCCATTTTGCAAAATAAAAATAATGTATGCCTTTGTAGAACCCAAAGACAGAGGATTATAACTTTACCAAGGGAGCATACCATGGTTCAGCATCACTGTTTGGGGTTTATCATGCAGTGTGTGCTGATGCCAGCTCCACACTCTGAATTCACACATTTCAAAAATGTATCTAAAAGGTACTAAGGAGATAGCTGGGCTTAGCTAGGATTTTCATTATCCCTTCCTCAAAAAGATTATCCAAAGAAAATTCTCACCTAAGTGATATTGTTGGAATTTATCATTATTAAAACAATAATAATAAAGCTAAGAAAAAAAATTGTTAGGCTCCAAAAAGAAGACTCTAAAAGCAGCTACTCAAAATCTGTTTGAATTCTTCCTCCAATTCACATAACATCATTTTCTTATTCAGATTCAAATAAAGTGAACATTCTGAGAGAACTGGCTGAATATACATATTCCAGTAGAGGAAAACACTCTAACAGAAAACTAACATTTAAAAATAGCCAAATGGGAGTATAGGGAATAAAAGACAAAAGGCAATATTTATCTTTAAATTCAGATCATTAGATAATAAAAGGACATTTAAAAGTGGGGGAAAAAGGATAATGAGGAAAGGTTGGGCTGTGAAATGATCTCATTCCTATCATTCTCTGTCCTGGCAATCTCGGTGTAGACCCACCCTCCTTAGTGACACCACACACTGACCCGCCATATGCACATCTGTAATTTGTGGTTGACATGACTTATTCCCTGCAGCCTACCCACCTCTAAAGAAAACGGCCTTGCCTTAATCATCTGACTTTAAAGGGAGGCGTCTCATCTGCTCCAGCCTAGCATAAGAGAGCTTCCCTTTACAATTGTTCTCCCTACCATTCCATTCACATAGCAACACACTTTTTCTTCTGTTTTGGGCATAGTTACTCCCTGGCTCTCATTGTCACCAGTAATTGGGCTTTTTTTGCATTGTAGTTAAATAAAAAAAAAAAGAAAGAAAGAAAAAAAGAAAGAAGAGAAGATAAAAAAAAAAAAGAAATGACTTCCAGATTTAATTACACATTTGTCTCCATACACTGAGAAGTCTATTGGTTTAAAGGCTTAATGTTTTTTATGCTTTCTGATGCTCTGAGAAGGTTTTGTTTTGAATTCGTTTTGCCTGTTCCTTTCAAAATACACAAAGAAGAAAAAGTGGAAAAAATACAAGCCGTGCTGTCAACAGGCTGGCCCTGCATTGCTTTTATTATCTTGACTATAGGCACCACTGCGACAGCAGACAATCTACACAAATTATCTGTAACAACTATCCCCACCTCCCATGAGACTATAACACTGAATTTCCTTTGGTGGCAATTGTAAGGACCAAGAGCAATCTTGGAGAGTCCCCAAAAAATGGTTTTTGTAGTCAGATGCTATTTTTCCACATCCCAACCACTCCACTACAGTTTACATCACCGTTCTTCATGAAGACAATGCTGAAGAGTGTTCAGGAGGTTTAAAAAAAGAGGGAGAAATTAAAACTACATGAGAACAAATGAAAAATAAAGCTCCTAGATTTAGAAAGATCAGGTAGAGAGGGCAATAATTATAGTTTAAATTCATAAACTAAATTGATAATAATATATAACAATAGTATATATGCTCTTTTACATGTATAATGGCCTGTAAGTATGGAAACTGCAGTACCTTCTTCATCAGTTGTTTTTTATGAAGATGATACGAGTTAATACTTAAAAAATGTTAAAATTCCATGGTTTAAAGCAATGAACTTTGGGCATTACACAACTGAAGGGGTCACTACTCTCCAAATCCCAATTTGAATGTCACCTCTGGAGCTGGACAGCCCAGAGATACTGCGTAATAATCACATGTTAAAATCACTTACCTATATATGTGCCCATCCTGCTACACTGCATTCCCTCAAACAGACCTCACCTCCATCTTTGTGCCTCAGTCCCAATATAAGGCCTTAAAAGGTAAATAATGCCGATGTATTTGAGACCTTCACAAAATCTCTGGGATTTAGATAGAACATTTTATAATCATTTTTAGACAAAGAAACCAGTCTCAGAGAGAGTGACCTAAAGTCTTTCAGTGAAATGACCCATTGGCCATTGACTGAGCACCATTACTGAATAACCTGCAATGTGCCAGACTTCAAGAAACAGCAGAGAACAATGCATAGTTGTTACTGTGGAACAGTTCACTTCCCAATGGAGAGAAATCGATAATAAGCAGGGAAGCAAATTCATAAAAATAACTTCAGTTATTACTAATTAACAAATGAGTAAAAAAGGGGGGAGTGGAGTGGTAGGTTTATATAATGTACACGGGGCAAACCATGCCAAAGAGTGACTTTTAAGGTTCAACTTAAGATTAACTTCAGATACAACTTTAAAATTCAAAGCCAAGAAGATGGTTGTCATGTTATGAATCAAGAGAACAAGCATTGCCAGCAGAAGAGATTGAGGAGGAAGCCCTGATGCAAGCTGGCAAAAAGCAGAAGACCAGGGTTGTTGGAATGCTAGGAGGAAGCAGGAGATTTTAGGAAGAAATGAGAAAAATATAAATTTTGAAGTTACCAATGAAATGGTTCATTTGGTACCTTCTTCATGGGAATGGGGTTTTTGTTGTATTTCTGAAAATAAACTGTTTTCAGATGCCAGTCTTGTAGTTACCAAGTTGGGCATAGGGTTAATCTATATTCACCATTTTGTGAAAAGAAATTAACTTAAAGGGTGGGGAGAAGCAGCAAACACGTTCCATGTAACATTGCAGATAATTGAAGAAGTGTTTTATTCTTTGTAATTTCATGGTCTCAGTATGACTTAGGTGGATTCTCATCAAACCTGCTAACTTACAATGAAGACGATCAAAAGTAAGGGATAGGTGTCAGATTTGTTTTGTAAGTAAATTTCCCTTTTCCTGTGTACTTTGCCTATAAATCTTGAGAGTATAAAATTAAGAGATGTAATATTTAATCTGTACTATGTTCTTCCTGGTAGGATTACAGTTTGGGAAAGTAACAAACAGTCCTTGATTGGTGGGACCACACCTATGGTGCATCTTACAAGAGTACATGTGAAACTTACTAAATGTATGTCTTAACACAATAACTAAGAAAATGCCAGGAAGGCTATGTTAATAAACAGTCCTTGAGCTAGAGATTCAAGGGCTGGATAACGTATAGCTAAAACATGACGTTGCCAAATCTAATTGTTAGGTAGTTGATTAGAAATCCAGCTCTCCTGGGGCAGGAGGACGAGAGGGGAGCAGGCCTCCATCTTAGTGCTGTCCACCTTAATCCCACCTCCAGTAATTGCTCACATCTGGGGAGGAGGAACTGCCCTACCAATCTACCAATCAGAACCTAATGTGCCAACTGCAAAAACATGTAGAAGACTCTAGCCGACCAACAGGCACAACAGAGTATTGAAGGTGACCTAGGACAGCCTCAAAGCTAATTATCATATCATTAGTATAAATCAACGTTATGATCCACACCCTCCATGGGCTCTTAGGGAGACTCAGGGAAGACTCTAGTTCCAAGGTGACCTCTGAATCAGGAGATGGGTCTAACCCCCCAGGCACTGGAAGAGAGAATCACGGTCATAACCCATGCCTCTTTGTCTTTGTCACAACAATGGAGCCTCATCTGCTGTCTATGGTGAATATATGTTGCTCTGTAAGCCTATTTTTATCTTCCTCAATAAACTTTGATCCATCTTTGCTTTAATTTGGGATATCCAGTCATTTTTTTGACCAAAAGCACTCCAAGAGGTAAGAACACAGGCAGCTGCCCGAACCATTTTAGGACATAGGCAGCAGCCTTGAAACCCAAACAAACTGAAACAAAAAATTACAAAACGTTGGTTGTTTTGAAAACACAAACAAAATCAACACATCTTTAGCCAGACTAAGAAAAAAAGTCAAATAAACAAAATGAAAGAAGAAGATGAAAACGGAGACACTCCAACTGATGCTGCAGAAATTCAAAGGGACATTAAGCACAACCATATGCCAAGAAACCAGAAAACCTGGAATAAATGAACCAATTCCTAGATATGTACAATCTACTAATATGAAACTAGGAAGAAATCCAAAACCTGAACAAATTAATAACAAGTAAAAGACATAAGCAGTAGGGTGGCCCTGTGGCTCAAAGGAGTAAGGCGCCAGCCCCATATGCTGGAGGTGCTGGGTTCAAACCCAGTCCCAGCCAAGAACTGCAAAAAAAAAAAAAAAAAGATATAAGCAGTAATAACAGGTCTCCCATCCAAGAAAAATGCTGGTGGCTTCACTGCTGTATTCCAGCATGCATTCAAAGAAGGAACAGAAATCCTACTTAAATTATTCCGAAAAATGAGGAGGATAGAATACTCTCAGACTCAAAGTGGGAGGCCTGTGTCATCCTTATACCAAAACCAGACAAAGAAAGAAAAAAAACGATAGGCCAATATCTCTGAGGAATATAGATATAAAAATCCTCAACAAAATACTAGCAAACCAAATTCAACAATACATTTAAAAGATTATTCATTATAATCAAGTGGGATTCATCCCCAGCAGTATGTTTCAACATCACATATCAACAGAACAAAGAACAAAAAACACATAATTATTTCAGTGGATGCTCTAAAAGCATTCAGTATAATTCAGTATCTTTTAATGATAAAAACTCTACAAAAACTGTCTATAAAAGGAATTTGCCTCAACATGATAAAAGCCATATATGACAGACCCACAACTAGTATCAACCTGAATGAGGAAAAACTAAATCTTTCTTACAAGATCTGGAATAGGACAAGGATGCCCACTTTCACTGCTATTAATCAACATAGTCCTGGAAATTCTAGCAAGAGCAATCAGACAAGAGGAAGAAAGAAAGGGCATCCAGACTTCAAAGAAAGAAGTCAAATTATCCTTGTTTGTAGATAATATGATCTTATAGCTAGAGAAACCTACAAATGCCACCAAAAAAAACCTATTATAACTGACAAAGAAATTTAGTAAAGTTGAAGGATACAAAGTTAACATACAAAAATTAGTAGCCTTTCTATATGCCAACAGTAATCAATCTGAAAAAGAAACCAAGAAAGTAATCTCATTTACACTAGCTACAAGTAAAATAAAATACCTAGAAATAAACATAATGAAAGAAGTGAAAGTTCTCTAAAACTATAAAACATCAATGAAAGAAATGGAAGAGGATATTAAAAAATAGAAACAAATTTCAGGTTTATGGATTGGGAAAAAAATAAATATTGTTAAAATGTCCATACTAAAAGCAAGCTACAAATTCAATGCCATCTCCAACAAAATATGCATGACATTCTTCACAGATGTGAAAAAATATCCTAAAATTTATAAAGAATGACCAAAGCATCATAAGAAAAAAGAATAAAACTGGAGGAATCACATTACCCGACTTACAGTACAGAGCTATAGTAACCAAAACACCATGTTACTGGCATAAGAACAGACACATAGACCAAAGGAACTCACTAGAGAATCCAGAAATAAATCCACACATCTTTGGTGAACTTATCTTCAACAAAGTTACCAAATCAAGAAAAGAGAGTTTCCTCTATAAATGGTGCTGGGAAAACTGGATATCCATGGAGAGAAGAATGAAACTAGACCCTTATCTCTCACCATATATACAAATAAAATAAAAGTGAATTAAAGACTTAAATCTAAGAGCTGAAACTATGGAACTACTAAGAGAAAACATGGAGGAAACTCAATCAGAACTTTGGTCTACACAAGGACTTCTTGAGGAATATGCTCAAAGCCCATGCAACCAAAACAATATTGGACAAAGAGGGTCACATCAAGCTAGAAAGTCTGCAAAGCAAAGAAAACAATCAACAAAGTGAAGAGAGAACCCACAGAATAAGAGAAAATATTTACAAACTATCCATTTGACAAGGGACTAGTAACTAAAATACATAAGGAGTTCCAACTAATCAATAGGAAATAAGTCAAATAATCTAATGGAACGAAAGGGTAAAGATCTGAATAGCATTTCTCAAAAGAAAACATACAAATGGCCAACAGGTACATGACAAAATGCTCAACATTATTAGTCATCAAAGAAATGAAAATCAAAATTACCATGAGATACCATCTCACCCAGTTGAAATCGCTTTTATTCAAAATGCAGGCAATGATAATGCTGGCAAAGACGTGGAGAAAGGGTAATCCTTGCACACTGTTGGTGGGAATATAAATCAGTGCAACCACTATGGAAATGACATGGAAGTTCTTCAAAACACTAAAAATAGAAATACCGAATAACCCAGCAATCCCACTGCTTGATGTATATCCAAAGGAGGAGAATTTGTAATATTGAAAAGATACCTGCTCTCCCATCTTTATTGCAGCACTATTCACAGAAGCCAAGAATTGGAATCAACCTAAGTGTCCAACAACGGATGAATCAATAAAGAAATTGTGGTACATGTACACAACAGAATAGTATATAGCCACAAAAAAGAATAAAATCCTGCCATTTGTAACAACATGGACAGAACTGGAGGATATTAAGTGAAGCAAGCCAAACACGAGAGACAAATATCTCATGTTCTCACTCTGATGTTAGCACTAAACATTAAAGACAATTGATCTCGTGAAGACAAAGAAAATAATGGTTACCAGAGGCTGGAAAAGTTAGTGGGGAGGAGGAGATAAAGTGGGGATGGTTAATGGGTGGAAAAATACAGTCTATAGAAAGAATAATATTTGCTATCACAACAAGGTCACTGTAATCAACAACAAGTTAGGGTATACTTTGAAATAACTGAATAGAGGAATTGGAAAGCTCATAACACAAGGAAATGATAAATGCCTGATATGTGGATACCCCAATTACACTAATTTGATTAATTCACATTATTTGACTGCATCAAACCATCACAAGTACCCTATAAAGATATTCAACTATTAATATTATGTACCATAATTATTAAAAATAAAAAATTGTATAAATATAAAATAAAAAATATAGAATATAAAAAGAATGCACCCTAATTGTCTTTAGGATATAACATAAAACCAAATAAGATGAATTATATTATTACTATGCTCTGCATAGAACTTTCAAAGAGGATTGGCAGCCCATCTTCTCCATCGCCCTTATAATTAACAGTAGACTGGGGATTTGAATGTAATAAATTCAGAATGAATCAAACATCAGGCTAATTCTCTCATGAGCTTCAGTTTAATAGTTCTAGTCATCTGCATTTAAGGGTTGTGCAGAACAACTCATTTCCATTATCCCCAAATATTCTATTATTTTAATAACTGCAGAGATTCCACCACCTGTTAGTCGTGTCTTGTCAGCCATGTTGCAGTATATGCCACAGTTTCCGGAGCATCTGGCAATGATGTTTGGAAGACAGACTCTTGCTGGATTTCCCTCCAGAACCCATAGCCTTCCTCAGCTGGCATGCCACAACCCTGCACTTGAAACCAAGCAGGGTTTGAAGTTGAGATTGCCTAGAGCACCACTTCCTTATAAGGCCATTTCTCGAGCCCTGCCAGTTCTTTGCACAGTTGTAAAAAATCCATATGCTGTCTCCTAAATCCTAGGGACAGGCACTCTTGAACTTCTGACACTGGCTGGACTGAGACTCAACTGAAGTCAAAATCATCAATAACATGTCCTGCCCCTGACACAGAAGTCTAGAATTGGTGAATGACTTGGGCAACTGGGAGAGAGTCTTACAAAACAATCCTTGGCCTGTGGAAATTAATCACTCTCCAAGAAAAGGCAGTTGCTGGTGCTCAGGAAGTGTCTCCTGTAAGAGATGTGGGAATTGCTTGAGAGGGGTCTACCAGAGGCTTTTCAGAAGGCCTTGAAATTATCCTTTTGCTTCTGAATTGCTTACATCTTTACGTTTCTTTGTAATCATGGCAACATTTTTTTTTTTTTGCAATTTTTTTTATTGTTAAATCATAGCTGTGTACATTAGTGCAGTCACCTGTACCCATTCTAAGATGCACCATAGATGTGGCCCCACCCATTACCCTCCCTCCACCCAAACCTCCCCCCTCCCTTCCCCTTCCTTGGCCCTTTCCCCATAGTCTTATGGTATATTTGGGTTACAGCCTTCATGTGAAACCTATAATTTAGCTTCATAGTAGGGCTGAGTACATTGGATACTTTTCTTCCATTCCTGGGATACTTTGCTAAGAAGAGCCAATTAAAAACATTCAGTGGGGAAAAGATTCCCTATTTAACAAATGGTGCTGGGTAAACTGGTTGGCAACCTATAGAAGATTGAAACTAGACCCACACCTTTCACCATTAACTAAGATAGACTCTCACTGGATAAAAGATTTAAAC
>CAUYPK010029711.1:0-22174 GCA_963574355.1 Loris lydekkerianus
GGGAGAACTGTACCCCTCACACCAGCTGTTAGGGTCTTTTGAACAGGCCTGAATGCTGAGAGTGTCAGCCTTGTAACTTCAGGGCTGTGATGTCCCATTCCCCCACAGGCAGTGAAGATTCAAGAGGAGCCCAAAACAAGAGCCATCCTCTGGTGCAAGTTAAAGGGTGTGGTAGGTCATCTGCCAAGACAGACACTGATGATCCTCCCAGCTTTGTACACACATGAGCACATTCCTCCTCACGGTGAGAGGTGGATCCTTCTCCTGCCCTTGGGACTTGCTCCGAGCAACAGAGCACAGCAGAACAGCAATGTGACTTGAAAGTGTAGGTAAGAGGCCTTGCTAGTTCTCTTTGAAGTCAGCCAACCATCAGTTAAAAAAGCTTAGGCCAGATGATGTATTGAATGATGAGAGAATTACCTGGAGAAGGTCACACAGAAGGGAACCAAAGCCTCCAATTGACAGCCAGCACAAAGACCTGCAAAAATAACCCCCCTGATGTCCTGCCCCAGGCAACTCCTAGAATGAATAAACCACTCCAGTGGACATAGCAGAGCATCCTAGCTGACCCCTCAAATTGTGAGAAATAAGTTGCTGGGTTTTGGAATGATTTGTTACACAGCACTAAGTAGCTGATACAAAAAAAGAGTTACCCCCATGCCTCTTTAGACACAGAACACAGGATCCAGCATCTCATTGTCTCCCTCCAGGAAACTCCCAAGCAGAGACGATGCCCACCTATATTTTCAACCACCTCAGCTTAAAGATACTTATTTCTGCATACCTATCCTCTTTGAAGTAACTACTTTAGTGTGCCCTTTGAGCTTATTTTTATTATACTTTTCTATCTCATGTATTATGGTTAAGCTGGAAAAATAAAAAATAACTTACAGGGAAGAATCATGAAGATAACCCAGGCCCCAAAAAGGCAGTCTGGATAGTTTTCTCCCCATCAATCGGCTCTTCCATTTCACTATAGTTAAATTCCCATTTTTCCACTCATAAGTAGACTTCTTATTAGTAAACTCTATAGTAAAAATAATAATAGCTAACATTTATTACATTCTTAACATGTGTAGGGCATGGTGCCAAGCATTTCATAAGTATTATATCATTTGATTTTTTTTAAACAACTAAGTGGAGCAGATTCTACTCATTCATTTATCAAAAATTAATCAACCAGGCACTGTTCCAGGTACTGGAGACAGAGAAATAAACAACCTTGACAGGGACCCTGCTCTCACACAGCTTACATTCCATGTTGGAGATAGACAGTAAATGCTTAATGTGTAGGCTGGTGAGACATTCAAACTATGGGAAAAACAAAGCAGAATAAGAACCTTCCAGATCAGGTGACAGTTGGGCAGGGAGTGGGGGCTTTAGCCCTGCTGGTAGATATATGGGAAAAACATATATATGTAGAGTTCCCTGAGCCAGGAACATGCTTGTTGTGTGTTAAGGGTAGCCAAAAGTTCCAAATGGCTGGATCAAGAATAGAGTATTCAAAGATGAGGTCAGAGAAGTAACAAGGAGCCAGATTAAGTAGGGCCTTCCAAGCCATGGCAAGGACTTTGACTTTATTGTGAATGAGCTGGGAAGGCACAGGAGAGTTTTCAGAGCTCACCTTTTTAAAGAATCGTTCCTGCTACTGTATAGTGGGGGAAGGGGAGAACAGTTCAGAGACTAAGGCTATAATCTGGGTGAAATACGATGGTGACCAGGGCTCAGGTGGCAGCAACAGGGAATGGGGAAAAGCAACAAAAGCTTCCAGAAATACATAGAAGGCAGGGCTGCCCAGATTTGCACTGTTTGACACATGAAAGTAGGAGAGAAGGAGCACACACTCTGTTTTATTAACATCATTATGCATCTGTTTTATAAATTTGAAAGCAAAAGTTAGAGTAACTTGCCCAAGATGATATAGCAAATAAACCCAGAGCCATCACTCAAATCAGGGTTGATCTGATCATCCCCTTCACCATGCTGCCCGACTGCCTCACTTTTAAAGCCTCTAAACTGCCTCAATTAGAAATTCCATGGGTCAGACTGTCCCAATTCTACTCTGCTCCATCCACACATAAAAAAGAAATAAGCCAAGCCCTTGCATCAGCTTAGCAGATTGTTGCATTCATACTGTGCCCTGTGACTTGAATCCACCTTCTCCTTCATGGGAAATACAAGACCCAAAGCCACACTCTTAGACGTGGACGAGCAGTTGGCCTCGGCCACAGCAGGCTGTACCAATTACCAGGGATTGCCTAAAATCTAGGTGAATGGGTTTTCTATCTCACAGAGGTTGCCAAAGAACTCCTCATAGCTGGTTACCTAAAGAGGTCAGAAAAACAATTCATAAAGAAGACCTAACAGTATATTCCTTAAGTATTAAAATCATTTTTATCAAAACCTGCTACTCAGTAATATTACATTTGATATTGGGAATGAAGTTTTCCACTAACCATTTCCATGAACTGAAGAGCTTTGATTCTTTCATGCTACTGGGAATTTTCTTGCTGGTGAACTTTCACAATGTGACACAATAGTGCGTTTGTGTGGGTGCATTTGCAAGTTCGTGTGTGGGGGTGCTTCTTGGAAGAGGTGTGCATGTACAAAGGCCCTCACACACATAGAAAGTCATGGTCATGACCCAGATGCACCCAGTTTTGAAATTTTTTAAAGAATTTTTATTAGTGTAAAACCTCATTAAAATTCTCTAACAAAATACTTTTAATAAGAGCCAGTTCCCTTCCCCCATTTTCAAATTTCCTGTCACCAAAATTGAAAACAAAAGGCCCTTCTACAAATCTCTCTCCCTCTTTCCCAAATCTCTCTCTCTTCTGTCTCTCTCTTTCTCTCTCCCCTCCTTATTTCCAAAGCAGAGGACTCCAAGATTTTCAGCTGCAAAGCCTTGGAGCCCCCAGAGGTCCAACTGTTAAGAACACCAATTTCCGACTGAGGAATCACAAGGAAGGGAGTGACGGATAACTGACATCACAATTTATTGCCCCAAAAACAACCTTCTCAACTCAAAGCAAAACCAAAATTATGGGTAAGAAAGACACTCCCTGTTAACTGGCTGTGAAAGCGTGATTTACAATGCATTCTCCCTCACAGTAGAAGGCCTCTTGGCAGTCACAAATACAGGTTTTGTGTATTCAGAAGCAATGCTCAGAGGAGCCCGAGAGAGTAAAAAGGACATTCTGCATGGGAAGTGTGTCCCTTTCTACCGCATTTATTCCATAAAGTCACAGGCACTAAGAGCTCTTGGAAAATCCCCCATTAGAAAAACAAACTTGAGCCATGGTAAGGACAAAGACCAAGCACTTTCTTTTTTTCTTTTAAACAGCCCCAAATCCATTAAAATCTCCTGGTCAGTGTTTATGGAGTATGGGAAGATAACACTCACACAAATGAGGAAAACGCTAATACCATTTTAAGCTACAGAACATGGACCTAACCCTGCCAGAGATAGGCGATTTAAAGTAGTATTAAATTCTCGTATCTGAGAAAACTGTCAAACACTAAAGCTAAAACAACACTGTAAGATAAGCAGGCGTCCAAGAGTACAGTTTCCTGACGCTAGCAGAAGGAGAGGCTGCTTAAAGAGATTGCAGGAGGCTTTGGAGAAGGAAAAGGGCAGGAGAAGGTAAAGGGGTCCCCAGAGAGGAGAAACCAGCCCAGGGACTGCAGAGAGCTTCAGAGGAGCCCCCTATAAAGGAATTCTGCCTGCCAGTGGGGGCCCTTTTCTCCTAGAGTCCCCAGCCCAGGCAGCAAATTTCCAGAAGGTACTGGAGCAGGAACTCACCGAGCCAGCCCCTAAGCCAAAAAGAGCTTCTGGCATCATTATCTTAGTTTTCCAATCCAAGCTGGTGCCCCCAATGCAGTAGCACAGGACTTGATTTCCTCCTACAACAGACATGGTCTCCAGACAGAGTTAGCCTTTGGAAACTCCTGCCAGTAGATTGACTACTGGATATGACTCCACATGTGGGGATAAAAGAGAATGGATTACAATTTTCTACACTTAGTTTTCTTTTGGAGACATGAATACATATACACGTACCAACAGATTGAGAAAAGTTTAGAATTTGGAGCAAAATGAAACTTGGGGTTCAAATCTAATCTGTCTTTGGAGAAGAAACATCAACTCTGGTACAGTGAACATTACCTGGGTGATAGGCACACTTATAGTTGTGACTTAAGCATTACAAAAGCAATCCATGGCACCAAAAAGATGGGGCATTTCCTTAATATTCTGAAATCAAGAAAAGAAAGAACTTAAAATATGAGTCTTATCTGTTCAATGGAGTTGAAATAACTACATTGAGGACTTGCTGTAATATAACATGAGATACCTGGCGAGGCCTCCACTAAGATGGTGCTCAGTGCAGGGGCTCCTGTGCCATAATACCAGAGTCAGTTGCTCCAAACTCAGACAGGCCACCCTCTGTGTTGCATAGTGTTTAATAGTTGGCTATATTGGCTGTGCTAAGACTGAGATGAGAAGAAAATAAACTATCTAAGGAAAATAAATGGATTGTCCCCTGTCCAGATGACTTGATTATAGGAGAAAAGGAGAAACACAACAAATGTCAGCCCATCAGCCCACCAACCAGAGGCCTTGGAATGTCAGAGATAGGACAGGATCCCTGACGACCTCTGAGTTTTAAGTAAGCAAGGAACAATTTTTGTTTTTTGGTTTTTGGTGTTTTCTTTAGTAAAAGTAGGTCCCCAAAATTTCTTGCACATCCTTGTACTAGAAATTTTATTTTTCATTCATCTGAAATTCAAACCCAACTGGGAATCCCATATTTTTATTTGCCTAATCCTACAACCCTGCTCATCATTGCTTTGGTTCACCAAGAGCAATGTGGAGAGACCCAGAAAATTGTTTGAAAAGTCAGAGAATAGAAATTTAGAAAGCCCATTATCCAGTTTGCACTGACTCCAGAATGTTCTCCCATTCTCCTTTCTAGGCCGGATCAAGCAGCTGGGGAAAGAGAGAGTCAAAAGGAACCTATGTGGGGGGAAGAAGAGAGACAAACTTGGAATTAAGGCAGAGAGAAAGAAAAGAAGGTAAAGAAAAGCAAGAAAGAGAGAGTGAGAGGGGAGGAACAGGAGGACGGAAGGAAGGCAGGTGGAAACACGGAGAATTCCTTAGCTAGCTTGGAAGGATCTTCTGACCCTGTAAGGCACCATACATGGTTTTCTTATAGGAGTGAATTTGAAATCCATTTCTTGCCATCAGGTGCTGGGGGAAGGTCTGTCTTCTACCACTCCTTTCCAGGACATAGTGAGTTAAGGAGCAAGATTTCATCATCATTGCAGCAGCCATTAAGCCTCTCAGGGCACTGGGCCTGCTCAGGTTCCACAACCAGAGGTCTAACGAGAGGCCGGGCTTTCTGTACTCAGGAGGTCGCGCCTCTCCAGACACCTCATTGCACTGATCGCAACTGCAATGTCTCTTCCCACCTGGGGAAATAAGTCCACCACCACCTCCTCCCACCTCTTCAGGGCCTAGGCTGGTCTTCCCGTCACCCTACATGTAAATCACACCTGCAAGCTGTCAACAGTGATTTTCCTTTCCCGAAAGCCTGTGCTATGGGCTGAGCCAGGGAGAGGAGAGTGTGAGTGGTGCAGAAAGTAACGCTGAAGCAATGGGATCTTCCCTCAGGAGTCCACGGTCACGGGCTGAATGGACATGAGGAAGGCAGCCTGAAACCTTCAAAGAGCAAAGTGCAAATGAGTACAAGATAGAGTAGATTTGAAAAAAATAAAAACAACACAGAGCCTTCCATTCCTCTAGGCCACTGGGAAGGTTCAGCAATTTGTGACATTTTCAGACCTTTCCCACTCAATAAACATAAAGAGAGCTGGACCCGGGATGTGTGCAGGACAAAGGAATCCTGTGGCCCCAGCAGCAAGAAAACAGGGGTGTGTTAGCCATGAAGAAAACACCAACACTTGAATTTGCTCCTTCCTGCTGTGGGAAATGAATAGCTGATGAAGCCCACTCCGTCACCCACGACCCACGCACATCAGGCAGCAGAAAATGCAAGTCTGACTGTCAAAGGAGAAACGGAGGAGAGGAAATTGCAGGGTCAAAGTGACCGCCTGGGGAAGTCTGATTACTCAACATGTTTAAGGCATTATTAGACGGTCTGGAAGTCGTGTAGGTGCAGAATGAGGGGGGGGGGGGGCTCCAGGAGCTGCTGAAAAAACAGAGGCTATAAACTTGAGAGTCCCTCCTGGAGTTTTACAGAACTGCCTGCAACACTCCGGGGTGCAAGTTAAGGGAGGGCAAATGGGTGAGAAACCAGCCAGCCAAATACAAAGGGAAAGGAGTGTGGAGCAGAGGTTAATTGTGGCCATCAGAGATGAGTAGTTACATGGGGAGATTCATTTAAAATTAACGAGGCATTGGTTGCATTTTATAGGTCTTCCGAGGTAGGGAGACCATAAGCCCAAGGGGCAGAAATGGAATGGCTCCCCAGAAAAGTCTCCTGACCAGCCCTGAAGCCAAATAAGACAGACCTCTGGGTTTCCTCATGGGAGAGGCACAAAAGTCCATCCGTGGATACCACAAGCCAGGACAGAAGAAGGGATCCCATCTGATGCAGGCAGACCCAACATGGAAGAAGGCACAGCAGCCCTAAGAAGAGGCCAGGCAGTGAGGCCCTGGGGACTCTGGAGGCGGAACCATTTGCTCTCCCTGCCTGAGGTCCCAATGTGCGGAAGAAGAGCTCAACACCAACTGTGTGTGAGCTTCTCCTCCTTACTGTCACCTTCCTCAGAGTTCGAAACAGTGTGATTGACTCACACAGACACTGCCAATAACCATTTGGCATGATGCTTCTAGAATCTTACTTGGGATGGGGGTGGGGGTGAAGTAGCCTCTTGGTGTCCCTAAGAAGATGATCCTGAATCCGAAAACATAGGCTAAACGTTGCCTCCTCCTCCTCCCCCCCTTTCCACAGGCATAAATCAATCGCTTCCCCCTCTGCAAATTTACCTTGTACTCCTGTTATCTCATTTGCTTGATTTTTTTTTTACTACTGTTTTATCAGGAGTGAGAACTTGGTTTCACTTCTCTTTTACCCACCACACAGCATATTAGAAGCTCCATGAAATTGTCCATAGGTAAAGGAATGAAAAGGCAGAATGAGTTTCTAACCATGGTAGTGAACCAGAGATGAAGACAGACCAAAAGGGGGAACTCAGGAGGTTCTAAAGCTACGAGCTCAGAAGGAAAGAGAGTCATGGTGATGCGCAAGACATTCAGGAATATTCTCCACTGAACTGGGAGCTGGGAGTGAACAAAGAAAAGAAATTAAATACAAGAACAAAGCACCTCTCTTTCCTAGGATCAAAGTTTCCCGATGCTAGGAAATACAGACTTGTAAGACCATCAGGACCCAGAAATCATGCAAATGGCCATCTAGTCCTCAAATGCTTTGGCCTTACACCTGGATATCTCATCAAATCCTCTGTGTGAAGAGACCTGAAATGTTGGAGGAAGAATACCGACTCAAATGTGCCTTTTCCTCTGTAAAGAAAAGAAACTACAGAGCGTTTAGTGAGGAGAAGAGGACATGACTTATTCTGACCAGATGTCAGGATTTGAAGTAATGAACTACAGACACAGGAGGCTCAATCCCAAGATGTGTACTGGTTCATACTATCTACCCCCAAAAACACACCCACTAGGACTACTTTGGAAATTTCAAGCACAGACCTAGTGGCCAAAAAACCTTCTCCTATTTATTCAATTATCTTTCCACCTGCACAAAAATATACACCTTTTGAGTCCACAAGGTGGAGAAAGAATGCCTTCTATTTTTTATGTACACTCCCCTCCCTCTTAATAAAAGTTAGGCTTGTGGTAGATACTCCAGGCCACATGACCAAAGGTGTGATGTGTACTAGGGAAGGCAAGCAGTTTAGTGCTCATTCTGAGTGCAAAGGTGGAAAGAGCGACAGGGATTGGGAAGAGAAGACAGTAGAGATCATGCAAGAGGCTTTGTCTTTACTCTGTAAGGTACAGGAGCCACAAAGGAGGGTCAGCAGGGCATCAGGAGGCCTCATCTCAGAAAGATGACTCTTCAGAGGGTGGAAGGCTAAGAGCCATTATAAGATCAGCAAGGGCTAAAGGGATGGGCTGGGTGGGCCCCACAGCAGGAGGGGGTGGGGGAAAGAGGTGAGCATGCTGGGTGCCAGGCACTATGTCTACAGTGAGGGACAGAGATGGATCAGATAGTGTCCCTTCCTTTGGGTTCTGGGGAGAGTCCAGACCACGAGTTGTTTGCAGATCCAAATGCCATCCAGCATGAAGATGATCTCAGCCAACCTTTCAGGCTAGGCTCACCATGTGGGTGAAGATGGCACTTTCTCCTTTGTCAGTAGGCTGAGCCATGGAGAGTGAGTGGACTTGGACTTGGGGAGGACAGGACCAGCTCTGCTCTGCAAGGTAGGGAACCCAGTGAAGCGGCCTGGAGAATTCTCCATGGATCCACGGAGAAGCAGGGAGAGGAAATATGGAAGTCTGCTGGAAGCTGGGCAGGGATCAGGTTCCAGGAAACCAGATTCTGGGCTGTGAGCCTTGAGAGAACCTACTGCTGATGAAGAGAAAAACAAGTGAGTGGTGTGACTTGGAAAATTCCCCAATAGAGGGCAAGAAAGATCGTCAACACAGTAGTATCGAGGCTTGGTTCCTTGTGTCAGGTGTGACTGGCAGGATCCCACACAATGAATTTGGAGAACAAGTTAACACTCACCAGGGATCCTCAGAAACTAGAGGGGACATTTTCCAATCTGGACACCACAGGGCTCTCAGACTGACTGTGGTTTGGACATTACAAAAAATGTGATTTTACTTTATTCTCTAAGCTAGCAAAGTAGGGCATTCTGGCTACCCCAGATTTTATCTGTGCAAATGTTCTATGTTCCAGGGACTGACTCTACTAACAAACATTAGTCATGTGCTGTGAGAGGGAGCACAATTAACCTGCACTCGGAAATATTTCCAAGTGGGAGGCCCAGCAGATTTCTTTGTTCCCTGTGACCCCTGAGATCCACAGCACAGTCCCTGCTCAAGTGGCAATTCCAACACTCAAACTGCCAGAGAAAGCTAAACTCACAAGCTAAGAGCCCCACTTGATTCATTTCGGAATGTTAAAATCCCTTCCCCTCTCTGATTTTTCTCGGCTTTATTATATATGATCAAGTGAGTTTGAATGAAACTGTCTCTGAGTCCTCATTTTTATTTCATACTGACAATATTATTTTTATCAAGCTCATATTTCAAGAAGCTTTATTCTACTCTGACTTTCCTGAACCAAGGGAAATTATCTTGTTCCTTCCCTTGGGTTTGAAAGAAAACCTTTCCATAACTAATGTTTATCAGCGGCACAATTTCTTTTGCAAAAATTGAAACCTTCTTGACATAAAAAGGAAAAAAAAAAAAAAAAAAAAAAGCATCAGGGCTGGGATGACAGACACCAAGAAAAGCTTAAGGAGAGTTCACATTTCCAGAAGTTCTACCCTTGACATTTCTTCCTGGAAATACTGACCAATGGATGGAATGAATGGAGAAGGGGCCCCTGGACTGTGTCCTGCTGTGTTTCTAGCCTTTAACCCTTTCACTTCTGGTTCATGGGAAGATCTCTGAGAAAAGGCTCTCCAGAAAAAGAATCAATGGGATATATACAAATACATGTACAGAGAGAGGCAGATAGACAGAGATAGAGAGACAGAGAAAGATAAAGACAACAGCAACAGAAGCAGAGAGACAGAGACTCTCTGAGAGATTTTAAGGAACTGGCTCATGCGACTGTAGGGGCTGGCTAGTCCAAAATCTGTAGGGCAGGCCAACAGGTTAGAAACTCAGACAAGATGGGTTGCAGTCTTGAGGCAGAATTTCTTCTCCTCCGGGAAACCTCAGCTTTCCCTGGCAATGCTGGCAGGAATTGAATGAAGCCCACCCACATTATCAACAATAATCCCCTTTACTCAACATTGACCAATAGCAGATGTTAACCCCACCCACAAAACACCTCCATGAGTGTTTCAGAAAAGAACTGGGTACTGCAGGCTGGCCCAGTGCACACAGATCACCAACCAACACAGTGGGATTGGAAAGTAGGGAAAGGGAGGCAGGGGTCACTCAGGGGATCTGAGGCTGCTGCTATTCACCACCCCTTACAGGAGTGTTTTAATATTTTAAATAGTAGCCCTAGTCTCCTCCCTAAATGGAGTTTCTATAAAAGCTCTTCTGCGGTTATAGCCACAACCTTGTCTCTGTTCTATAATGCAACATAGCCAGGGTTACTGGGGGCGAGGGTGAAGCGAAAAGGGCTTCCAGAGCAATTCCTAAGGGGAGCCGCCTGCATCAAGAAGTCTCTGGTCTTCATGATAAAATCCTATCCCCCAAATTTACACTTACATGCAAATCATTTGGGAAAAACTTCCATCACTCCCTCTAAGAGAAGCAAATTTACTACTTCTATCACAGCAAGAACAGCTATGATAAATAGGACTGACTGAGGCTCTGCTGAGCAATATCTCATGAAACCTTCATACTAACATTTAAACGGTAGCAGTTTTTATACCCCTTCTACAGATGAAAAAACTGAGGCTGCAAGAGATCCAGGAGTTCATCCAGCTCCATCCACATAGTAAATGAGAGAGCTGGGATTTAAACCCAACTCCCAGCTCTGTACAAATCAAAATACATGCTCTTTACAAAAAATTATGGAAGCAAATAAATGATGATTAGAAGTTGATGTGCAGATTTGGGTTGCTCTAATTTAGGTCATCTCATAAGAGATACCTAAAGTTAAGGACTAGCAGTCTTAACCAGAATAGTAGTTTCCATTGTTAGTAGTTCATCTCATAACCAAAACTCAGACATTACTACTAGAGTTAATTCGTCAAAAGGTCTATGAATCTTTGGTTGTATTTTGGTCCTGCCAGACTCTTAGGTTTCCTTTTAGTTCCATGAGCTTAATTAATGAAGCTTTTAATAGTTGAAGTTGAGACTTCAATGCATGCAACTTTCTATTAACAATGTGGTACATGACTAAAAATTTATCATCATGTTTTGCTGCTGTATTATTCTGAGTGGCATCCTCCTCTCCCCCAAAGCAATAATACTTTGATTGCAAACCGTGTCCCTTACCAAATATACTCCTTCCCACAGAGAACTGCTACCATGGAAATCTACGCAATAGATTCATTTTTGTGGCATTGCATATCAAATTTGACAACATAATTTTGACATTTGGTAAAAATACATCTTTGTCTACATCTTCATAAGAAGACTTGCTCAAAAGTATTTTTCTGAAATGTTCCTACAATACATATTTTATGCCGACATCAAAAATGGGGGGGAGGAATTTGTCCTGTTTTGGATTTTGCTTTCTGTATCTTAGATACCTGAAGAAGGAGATTTTACAAAGTTAAGAAGGCACCCCACGTCAGGCTGTGATGCTATATGACCTGCAACTTCACCTGGTAGTCATAATTATCAATTCATTGATAATGACTAATCTGCCTCTTGCAATATCTCCAATCATGTACATTCCTCAACACGCTTCCTGATGCCAAGCCCCTTGGAAAGATTGCTCTGAATTGGATTCATGGGAAACAAATTGGACTTATTTCACTCCAAGAAGCTGGAACCACACATAATAAAATGATGCCAAATTATGCTTGGAACTAGGATACGCTTGGTTCCAATTTCTTGTGACAAAATAGTTCCAGATTACAACCAAAGTGTACAATGTGGAATAAATCCTTTCATATTTTTAGATATTATAATATCTCTAGCATGTTATTTTCAAAAAAACAGCAGTTCTTAACTTTACTATGAGCCTTCACTGTATTACTGTTCCCTAAAGGGTAAGATTTTATATAAAAAGGTATCTTGGATACCATCCAAAGGTGTTTATCTACTGAGGTTGCAAAAAGGCCTCATTATTAAATGGTTTCATAGTTGATTCCAAAGCATGAAACTCAGACAGTTTCATAGTGGGACTTCAGTGAATTCCTTTTAAATATCTACTGAGCTCAATGTTAACAGCTTACTATTGACAAAATAATCTGTCATTTTTCTCTGTACCCAAATGGAAATTGCCTCAAGGTCACTTCTGTTTTAATCTCATATTTGAAGGAAAGCAGAGAGGGGAAACCTCCTTGCTGGCATGTAGATGAACTACTAATGCCTCAGAAAGTGTATTTTGATCAATTCATTTTTAAAACATCTAGCGCTGAAGGTGTGTTCATCTTATCTACCCAGATTGAGTCCCTAGCACTCTTTATCATCATTGTGAGCTCCAAAAAAAGGCTAACTAGGAGTAATAGTCTCCAACTGTTTGTGCCAAAGTATTGACAGAAGGTTTTTTGACGTGTACCTGTGTTGGGGGCAATGAGAGGGTCCTCTAGTTTATCACATGTCTTTCCAGTGATCACTTCCTTGATCTATCCACCACTGTACTTCTTGGTCTTCTAGGTGAATTTTACAATAAGTTGCAGACTTACTCCTACACAGAGAGTTCATTGCAACAAAGGGTGAGTACATGGGGTGAAAAAGAACCTACCATTGTCATGAGGAGGATGGTATGCACAAGAAAGGCCTAGAGAACAGAGCCTTGGGAACAGAGAAGGTCCCATTGCCAAAGGTCCAGAGAGAGATGATGAGCAGGGCAGGGATGGAGGAAATGAGAGGAGGGGACAAACAGACAGAACTGACAGCTCTTAAGAATTGATTCAACATGTGGGGCAGAATGAGGGAGTGGGAAGACCCCTAGTACCTCCCAGATTTCCACTTTGTAGAAAATGTCAGTTGGGAACTGACATCAGGATAGTTAACAAGTTTGAGAGAGAGAAAGAGGAGATTGTAATTATCTTGAAATTTGGATGTAATTTGGGGGTATCCATGAGACATCCAAATAAATGATCCAATAAACAGCAGGATGGAGAGGTCTCAATGAAAGATACAGATTGCAGAGTCAGCAGCATTTATGTGGTACTAAAAGCTTTTATCCAGAGCAGGAGAATTTGTATGGTCAGGACCAAAAATAGAGCTTATGGTAGCACCTGAATTTAAAGGGAGTGTAGGGAAGAGGCACCCATGAAAGAAACAGAAAGAAGCAGTTGGCGAGGAAAGAGGAGAACCAAGAAAGAATGGGATCTTAGAAATAAGGGAAGGATCTGGTTTCAAGAAAAGAAACTTGTCAACAATACAAAATTCGGGGAGAGCGGTGGTGAAAACAAAGGGACTATGGGATTTGGCTACTTGGAGGTTGATGGTGACCTTGATGGAAAGTGGTTTTCCAGGAGCTGGGGAAATGGAAGCCAAATTTCAGTAGGGTTGAAAAACTGAATGACCCTTGAGGTCATGGAGATAGCACATGAAGACTAATCATTCTAGAAATTTGACCAGAAGAGGAAGGAGAGAAGGCAGGCATACGTATTATAGGTCATAGAGGATTTGCCTTAAGGGTGGAGCACCTTGACAATGCATAAATGAATGTCTGTACTATTAGGCTGACACCTAAAATACCTTGCCTTGCATTAACACTTTTTGTTGTGTGGATGTATGTTTCCTTTGTTAGATGTGAACTTCTAACATGTAGACCATGCACTGCACTCACAGTCTTACGGACATAGAAGCTTTAACCGTGGCAGAGATCATTTACTACACCTCCTAATCTTATGGCTGAAGAATCTAAAGCTAAAAGCAAGTGAGTCCCTCAAAGTCATACACAGAGTTAGCAAAGAATCCCAAGGGGCCTTTTAAGTAGCATTTTGCTGTAAGGTGACAGGTTTTGTTTTCTAATGCAGTTATGTGAAAATTCCAGCCTGAGAACCTTCTCAAAGGTATTGGTCCTGATCAATGGATTTCCATCATGTGTCTCAGAGCAATGTGGTCATCTTTATCTGGGTAAAGCAAAACCAATTTCCACTTTTATCACCACATTAGAATTGATTTTAGGGCAATCCACTTTCTAATTCCTCTCACCTCTCTACTTTGCTCATTTCTGCCCTAATTAATGTTTTAAAAAGGAGTATTTGCATGTTGCTAGAGGGGGACTATTTCTAATTTCTCTGGCCTATTAATAGCAGATGTTTAGCAAAGCTTCCCAAAAAACACGTGCCTTTAGGACCTCACATAGTTTCAGGAGTACTGTTCTATGGGTTCATTTTGGATTTCAGGTGATTAATGGATATGGACTAAACCTTTAACCTTTTCAATTTTCTGCTCCTTCTTCTCCAGCTCCCTCTCCAAGTTCCTTTAATTAGCTCAACTAAAAGCCCTTTTGGACCACCTAATGTTAGACAAAAGTAGTTGCCCCATTCAGAGAAAGAGAAGTTAACCACTTTCAGGGCAACTGATTTATTACATGCAGAGAAACTTCTTGTTAGTTCTCCAAAAATTATCTCTTCTCTTGTTATTTGGAAAGCACAGTAATTTTCCACTTATTCTCCACTGATGTAAAACAGATTTGTCTGAAGCCTAGAGGAAGCTCCATTTTGCCTTGGCCTTCTTTTATTTTATTTTATTTTTTTCTTGGTAGACCACTACAATCATTTGGCATGCACGCCTATATTGGACTTGGCTACTGCACTATACTGCACTTGCAAAAATGTTCTTTTCTAGATGTGAAGAGAAAAAGCCTCTACAAGCTGAACTAATACCATCTGCTCTCCAAAATGCCTTAATTGTATTGGCAAAAGGAGCATTTCTTATTTTTTAAAGCCCACTGTAACTGGATTGTTAGAGCAGAACCATTAAAAGGATGATGACAGTGTTACACCCAAATAGATTTTCTTAAAATAATTGCTTTCCCCTACCACGTGCTGGCACGGCACTCCTGATGTCTGAAGGGGTCAGCAGGTTCTTTGATGTCACCTCCCAGGAAGATTGTCTCTTTCTGATCTACTCTCTGTTTTTTTCTCATCTTACTCACTCCACTTTTATTTAGCTAGTTAAACTTGTTTTTGTGCCTATATCACAGTGATTTTCTAAGATATATTAATAACAAATAGTAGCTTTCTCATGGGCCAGCAATTGCTGCCTCTTTATTTTGTCTTCATGGAAATTTCTTTATTCTGGGAGTCAAAGGAACATTGATTTTGAGAGTATCACCATCCCAGAAATGGATGGATTGACCATGAAATCACAGGTCTGCATATTCTGCTTCTTGTCTCGGGTGAACCTAAGAAGTGTGGCAGTGACTTGCAGGAATGGGGGGGGGGCGGGGGTGTCCGACCCCCACTGGCAGGGGGTGGAGTCCAGACTGCCCATGACAGAGCAGCAAGCTTGGTGAGTGTGAGGCTGGGTCGAGGCTGCAGGTATGAAGCAACTGGGATCTGAGAGCTATGCCTCTGAAAAAGGAAGTCTTTTAGAACCAAAGGGAAGTCTAAAACATCAAGCCACAGGTATCCTGCAGGGAACTGCAGAGAAGCAAGACAGGGAAGCATAGGGAGCTGAAAGAGATTTCTCAAGACAAATGTATGCAGGTGGAGAGGAGGACCCTCATAGCTGCCCTGTGCCCTTTCTCTGGGCACGGAGAAAGCTGTTTCAAGAGTCAGTGGCTCACGCCTGTAATCCTAGCACTCTGGGAGGCCAAGGCAGGTGGATTGCCTGAGCTCATGGGTTCAAGACCAGCCTGAGCAAGAGTGAGACACACCCCCTACCTCTAAAAATAGCCAGATGTTGTGGTAGGCATCTGTAGTCCCAGCTACTCGGGATCCGAGGCAAAAGGATTGCTTGAGCCCGAGAGTTTGAGGTTGTGGTGAGCTATGATGCCACAGCACTCTACTGAGGGTAAGACTCTGTCCCACTCCCCAAAAGAGTCCATTTATATAGGAGAAAAGTTGCAGTGCATATTCATTGCTTTATTTTTAAGCCCTACTCAAACTGAGACAGCCCATGAACTAACACAGAACATACTTAATCTTTGTGTGCAAGCTCAGTAGTACAGATACACTCTGAAGGTGGAGGGCATCTGCTTAATTGGCTTGATGTTGGACTTCAGCTAATGTCATTAACTTGAGAGACCACCTGGTCAAACCTATCTGAAGTTATCAAACTAATGTTTTCTACAATGTAATGTAAAGTTGTCCCCTCTTTCCCTCTGTTTAGAATTATATTCCAAATACAAGATCAGGTATGTCAGCACTTGGTTTCTCACTAAGTGGCATATGGAGGATGGATGAAGGAAAATTGAATCACTTTTCTGCTATGTTACCTTTTCAACCCATTTGTTTACAATTTATCAACCACTTATGGGTTACAATGAAAATCTACCACGATTTATTGCTTGGAAAGATGATGCAGAGAGTTTGAGAGAGAATCACTAATAAATTGATGGAGGAGTGCTTTGTTAATATAGAGTGCTATTGAAATGCATAATGAGGAGTTGGCCTCTTCAAGGTCACTCGCCCAAGTAGAGGTCTTCTCTAACAGATCCTGGCATACAAAGCCTGAATAGAGTATGTCTTTAACCCCACTTAGGTACTCCCAGAAGGAGTCCTCACTTATTTCTACCCAACAGTCTGGGTAAGATTACAAAGTAAAACAAGAAATAGAATAGTGCTTCTTAAGCTTTAATGTACCAACAAATCACTTGGGATCTTGTTAAAATGAGAGTTGTGAGTCAGTAAGTGGGGGGGGGGGGGGTAGATGTTACATTTTTAATCAGCTTCCATTCAGGTAATGTCAATGCTGCTGGTCCAAAATACTGCTCCAACGTAAACCATAGCTGGAGGTGCCTGGGTTTCAATATGCTGGCAAAGACCATCTCTGAACGAAGTTAACATTGGGCACTTTTCGAGTTTGGGATGAGGTTGTTGGTTGGTTTGGCTTTGGGGTGTTTGTTTTGGTTTGATTTTCGTTTTTCAGACACAAACACAAAACATCCAGATAGGGGCATCTAAACAGCACTGGAGATATAGAATTAAGATATAAAGTTAAGAGAAGGAAATAGCACTGTGGGCAATGTTTTGAGAACCATCAGGTAGATAGACTCATGGACAAATAGATGTGATATCTGAGAGAGACCTCAGATTTCTACCCTCAGATTTCTCAGATAACATGTCCTCAATTTAGGGCACATTATCATTGCCAGTTCATGCACAGCCCCACTTTTTGATTTGTTAAAGTGAATTCTTTCATTTATTTCTTTATTTATTCTTTTTTATCCCTAGCCTCTCCCCACAGCAATTTTCTAATATGTTTGGCATATATCCTTCTATTTTGTTAACTGTTCTTACATAATGTATCTTATTTCACATACATACATACATACTTTTCTTTTTTTATTGAGGTATAATGTGCATACCATAAAGTGAACTAACCTTAATTATACAGCTTGTTGAATTGACACACATGTATATACCTATATAACTATGTAACCAGCACCCAAATCTAGACATAGAATATTTTTTGCAGCTCCGCATATACTTTTAATTTATATAAGAGACTGTGCAAAAGAGAAGCTGTCTTTACATATTTGCTTCTGAATACTTCATATGTCACCACATTCCTCAGTGAAGGACATCCAAAGTGCTTTCAACTCTCTTTACAAAATTACCCTGGAATGAACATCATTGTTTGTTTGTTTTTTGCAGTTTTTGGCTGGGGCTGGGTTTGAACCCGCCACCTCCAACATATGGGGCCAGCGCCCTACTCCTTTGAGCCATAGGCGCCGCCCACATCATTCTTTTTTTTTAATGGGACCATATGAGGGTTTTGTTTTTTTTTCCTGTGATGTATAACCAGGAAAGTGAGCACTGGTGATAGAATACCTACTTATTTTAACCATGACTTCCAGATTACCTTACAGAATGGCTCTACCCATCTGCACTCACAAATACTTTATTCTGTAGTCAAATGTATGTTTCCTTTGAATTTTCACTGTGTTAAACTGGACCTGAGGCAGCTGGGTTTTATTAGGGCTAATTTTAGATTTTGCCTGAAAATGACAATTCACTCATTCACTGAAAAAGTCACTAGTGAGCTCCCAGGACAGAGGGACGCGTCTTCCAGGGGGGCGGGAATACAGCTGTGAAGAAGATAAATTCTCAAACTGCATAGACTTTACTATCTAGTAATTGGAAACCCTTCAGTGGATGAGATCACTGAGGAAGAGAGTATAGGGTAAGGAAGAAAGAAAACCAAGGATAGAAACCCCAAAGATGAAGGGATGGGGGAAAAGAGCCTGGGTGGGAGTCAGAAAACTGAGTAGTAGGAGGAGAACCGAGAGGAGGGAACGGCAGGGGAACCAAGGCTCTTCTGAAAGCAGAGGGCCCCTCTTTTCTTCGCTCAGTCTGCAGTCTTTTCTAAGAAACTCCTTCTTCCCTTCGTAAACAGACCTTCCATTCCTCTAGATCACAGCATGCCTTCTGAATTCTGGTGTAAATACCACTTAGTGATCAAGAATAAAATTTTGCTGATTATTCCCAAGAGTGGGGACTCTGATCCTATGGAAGAATTTAGCCCATCCATGTAAATTTAACAAAATTGGTCTCTTTAATTAAAGAAGGCAGGAAACTGGGGAACAAACAATATTTTTCTAGTCTGACAGTCAGAGAGGCAGCTGAGGATGTCACGTTATTGCTTTTATGCAGGACATAACCATGACTTGATCTCGCTCTCATTGCTTCCCTAGTCCCATTTATCATCATGTATCATGCACAGTTGGTTGTTTTTTTTTTTTTACAAAACGTCTGTCCCATGTGTTCGATCTTTCACATTCTCACAGCTCTTCTCCACTGACTCAGCCATGATCCTCATTACCTCGTGACTGAATCATGGCAACAGCCGGAGGCAGATGCTCTCCACTCAGGTCCCTCCCACTCACAGAGTCATCATGTTTTCCTTCCGCCTCCGACTGAATCCCCACGTCACACTCACACCCCTCCACAGCGTGACCCTGCACTACCGTGTGACTCTGACTTCCTGTTACTTTACTATTTAACCTTCCCCGGACAAGGTGTTCTTTTTGCCCTTCATCCCTTGTTCCTGCCATTTAGGACCTTTGGAATTGCCTCCCTACTCTCCAGAGCTCATTCAAAGTCCCAGATCCTCAACTCTCACTGCCCTGTCTAAACTCCTAGAACAACAGTTCTCAAACTGATTCTGAGGCCCTATTCCACATTTAAAAACTATGGAGGCCCCCTTTTATTTGGTGGGTTGTATCTGTCAGTTTTACCATAACAGAAATTAAGCTGAGGAGGTTTTTAAATATTAAATCATCTTTTAAAAACAAGGCCATTGTGTAGTATTAAAAAACATCATTTATGAAAAATAACTGTCTCTTCCAAAGAGGGGGGAAAAATGGTGACAATAAAAGTAATGCTTTATACTTTCACAAATCTCTTCACTGTCTGACCCAGTAGAAGGCAGGAGTCTCATGTCTGTTTCTGCATTCAGTCTTTTGTGATGTGTGGTTTTAATTGAAGTATGTGAAGAAAATTCAGCTGCAGGAGCATTGTACTAGGTAAGGGGAGGAGAATTTTAGTAGTTGTTTTAGATAATCATGGGCATTCCTTTTTCATAGTAAACAAAACTGGAAAAGTGATAGTTTTTTAAAAGGTAGTTGCAATGTGAAATTTGAAACCTTATCAGAAAACTTTTCGGACTCTATTACTTTAAAATCCGTTGATCTATCTTGCACTTTGGATCTTTTACCTACTTATGATTTTATAGCACAGAGCACTGACTGATTGGAAAATATTGATTTATTGAGTTACACAGAACTTCCAAATGTTGCCATCTTTCATTAATGAATTGTATATATATATATATATTATATTTTAAATCCCATGCCTTCATATTACCAACAATCTCATCAGAAAAGTCTTCAAGTATTGAGATCTATCAAGCTCATGGTGGTGGATGAAGTTTTTCAAAATTCTACTTTTTACTTAAAAACTAGAGTTTTCTAATTGGTAACAAAAATGTCAATTGCTTTCCTTGAAGCGGTAGGTTCACTTTGTTCATTTCCAAGAAAATGTTTGGCAAATATCCAACTCTGGATGATTCTAGTTTATCTGTCAGTCGTTGTGATACGCAGAAAAAAACGCTCCACCCCAAGGATATATTTACTTTCCAATCCCTGGAATCTGG
Source organism: Loris lydekkerianus (assembly GCA_963574355.1). NCBI lineage: Eukaryota > Metazoa > Chordata > Mammalia > Primates > Lorisidae > Loris > Loris lydekkerianus. The sequence continues at coordinate 20,132 of CAUYPK010029711.1, forward strand.
GATGTTATGTTTTGTGGCATAAAATGTTATTAAGTTAAGAATCTTGAGAACAGAGGCTTCTCCTTCAGGGATTATCCAGGTGGGTCCTTCATCCAATGTCAAGGCCCTCATGAAAGAGAGGTAGAGAGAGATTTGAGACAGCCAGAAGACACAGAAACACAAAAAGAAGGCAGCGCGAAGATGGAGACAGGGCTTGAAGTGATGTAGCCATAAGCCAAGCTCTGCCAAAACATGCCAGTCACCACCAGAAGTTAGAGGAGGCGAGGACAGGTAGTGCTCCAGGGCCTTGAGAGGGAGGATGACCCAGCCGGCACCCTGACTTTGGACTTCTGGCTTCTAGACCTATAAGAGGATAAATTTCTATCATCATAAGGCACCAAGGCTGTGTTTATTTGTTACAGCAATTCTAAGAAGCTAACACAGGCATTCTTTCAAGTGAAAATTGGTGTTCCATGAAGAAAGCTGCTAGTTCAATTGTCAAGTTAAATGATCAGACAAGAAAAGCAAAATCACAGTACTTATCTCAAGGTGGTCACTGTATTTAAATATGGACTAGCAGTGCTTTATGCACAGTTCTCATCACTCAATGTGTTAAAAAGGTTATACACTCAGGAGTCAAGATTTAGTAAATTAATAATCTGTAACACTTCATCAGGGACACTGAATTGAAGCTGGGATTTTTGGTTTTTGTTTTTTTATTGTTTGGCGTTCATTTAGCGTACAAAGAATTAGGATTAGCATTTGATAGATAAAGTCCCACTTACAATTGTGTCCCGCCCCAAAGAGGTGTGCCGTAGACTCCTTTCCCTCCATCCCCCTCCCTCCTCCTCCCTCCTCCCCTCTCCTTACTTGCTCATTCCCCTACACTCTCTCCTCATATCAGCTCATCTACTGCCTTCATATTAGAATTGAGTACATTGGATTCTTGCTTCTCCATTCTTGTGATGCTTTACTAAGAAGAATGTGTTCCACGCCCATCCAGGTTAAAACAAAAGATATAAAGTCTCCATCTTTTTTAGTGGCTGAATAGTATTTCTTGGTATACATATACCACAGCTTGTTAATCCACTCCTGGGTTGGTGGGCATTTAGGCGATTTCCACATTTTGGAAATTGTAAATTGAGCTGTGATAAATAGTCTAGTACAAATGTCCTTATGATAAAAGGGGTTTTTTTCTTCTGGGTAGTTGCCTAGTAATGGGACTGCAGGATCAAATGGGAGGTTTAATTTGAGTTCCTTGAGGATTCTCTGTACTTCTTTCCTAAAAGGTTGTATTAGCTTACAGTCCCACCAGCAGTGTAAAAGTACTCCTTTCTCTCTACATACACATCAACATCTGCATTTTTGAGATTTTGTTTTGTGGGCCGTTCTTACTGAGGTTAGGTGATATCGCAGAGTGGTTCTGATTTGCATTTCTGTGATGATTAGGGAAGATGAGCATTTTTTCATATGTTTGTTAGCCACCTGCCTGTCCTCTTTAGAGAGGGTTCTAGTCATGTCTCTTGCCCAGTGATATATGGGATTGTTGGGTCTTTCTTTGTTGATTAATTTGAGTTCTCTATAGATCCTAGTTATCAAGCTTTTGTCTGATTTATAATATGCAAATATATTTTCCCATTCTGAAGGTTGTCTATTTGCTTTGGTTGTATAGAAGCTGTACAGAAGCATTTCAGTTTAATTAAGTCCCATTTGTTTACTTTTGTTGCTGTTGCAGGTCCCATGGAAGTTTTCTTCATAAAATCTTTCCCCAGGCTGACATCTTCAAGTGTTTTCCACATACTTTCTTCAAGGATTCTTATTGTTTCATGCCTTAGATGTAAATCTTTTATCCATCTTGAATCAATTTTTGTAAGTGGTGAGAGTTGTGTGGCCATTTATTAAACAGGAATTCTTTCCCCCAGTGTATGTTCTTGTTTGGTTTATCAAAGATCAGGTGGCTATAAGATGCTACTTTCATCTCCTGGTTTTCTGAATGTCTATGTCTCTATTTTAGTGCCAATACCATGCTGTTTTGACGATTATGGCCTTGTAATATAGCCTAAA